>SMGT01016054.1:206894-251439 GCA_004794575.1 Lanistes nyassanus
GAAAGCGTGCCCCGAGCCACACACATACCTGTAACAACCGGCGAACCTCCCCATAACACTGATCAAGCGTTACAACTTTTCGTTTACCAACTCAATGACCTAAACTGTAATGTGCAAAAGGCACTCTTAAACAGGAAGCTTGTGGGTATGATTCTTGGAATATGAAGTCACACGTGTATGGAAATGCAAAAATAATTGGGGGAGGTGGTGGAGACCTGAAAAGCATGTAATGTTGTCCCCTTGGGAAAGGTAAAGTTCATGTTTTGTCCCTAAAGTCACTGTCCCTCTCCACATTTGGCAGGTGACCACTGGTCTAAGGCGATTTAGTCATGGAAACTAACAAATCTGTGCCAATCATAAGTTCCAGTGACAGCAGGTGCCCACTTGTCTTGGAGGCCACAAAAGGCAGGTTTTCCTGTAACTTCCTTTGCAATCAAAACTTTATACAATGTGTTTTGTTTGTAGTATTTGGAAAACATCTTATGTAAATATAAGCTCACATCAGAAACGGGCTGACCATGTTGATGAGCTCACTCCGATTGATGACTTCATTGCTGTACAACACCAGGCAGCGAAGGAAGTTTTCATACACCTCCTGGTAACGCAGTGCCTTCCGCACCTGTAATTCAAAATAGACCTAGGTACAGAGTGATTGAAAGTGTGTGTGTGTGTGTGTTTCTGCCAACACATGAGTGAATGGGTGGGAATGGATGCGAGTGGGAATGGATGGGGGGGGGGGGAATTAGTGGTGTTGAACATATGCAGTGTGCGTCACACAAATGCCTTACACAAACAAACCATATAGAATCCTGGTTTTTATTTTTGGTGGTGATTATTTTTACTTGTAACACAAACATCTTTTAGTAGAGTGAAATTGAGACTGCACAAAGCCAGACTGGCACATGGCAACATTTTGGATATCACATAGTTGTCATATCACATTACCTTAGACAGCATCGTCTGGTGATGTGCCAACAAAACTCCAGATGAGTTATGACAAGAGGCTATACAGGCTGACCTTTGAATATCAGATCTCATAAAAGTCTCTAGCACTGGACTTTGCAACACCATTCCTATCAACCACCAACTGTGGCAAACACACACACACACACACCCTGCCCTGTGAAAAAAGCATCAAATAAAGGACACAAACTGTATTTGAGGCACTATATGCTCTCTTTCTGCCATGTAAAACCACAGATGAAGCAGGCTGTACAAAGGTAAGAGTACCTTGTCAAAGTAGGCAAACTCTGTCAAGGTGCCACTTTTGGCTGCTTCAGCTAAAGAAATATCTTTCAATATGCTTGCCTTGAATTTCTGAAAACACACAGAGAAAATACACTCATGCATGCACACACAGATAATATTTTAGATGGTCTATATTTTAATTTATACACCTGGTTTAAGCAAAAATATTCTACAACCACATATACCAGCCAAAAATAACCAGGAATCAGCCGTCTCTCAAAAGCAAGTGCAGCAATAGCATGCTGTAAAATATTGTTGTTTCCATCAACAAAAGCACAAACACAATCACAACTGGTTTTCAATGCCACCTCTTTGAGTCCCACCATAAAAAGATGAACACCCACAGAGACAGAAAATGTGATGCTGCATACAGCCGAGGCACACAAAAGATTTATCATGACATTAGCTCCATACATCTGATCAGAAACTGGTACCGCTTTCATCACCATCACCAACAACATTCCACAATGAGCAGAGCATCATGTAGAAATGCAGCCTTGGAATCTCGCAACAAGCTTAACAAAAATCATTACATTCAGTTTAGAAAAAGCCTATCAAATCACAGTTCTGACAACCACCATTATTCTTAGAATTCTTTTTCTTAGATTTGTTTTGATCTTCGCTTTGTATGCATTTTGTTAAGTATCCAACCCTGTGAAATTAATGCCGGATTGACGGAAAATTTTGTTAACATTGACACATTATGAACAAGCTTGAAGTAATAGCAACAAGGTACATAGTAATATCACTCTGCGTGTCTGCAGGATGCTCTGGCAGATGATACTACACTGACTTTAAAACCTACTTCACAGGTATGTGAAATCGTTTTTTTCTCCAATATCTAGCACTGAGTACAACTGTACGTTTACAGACTTTTTCAGTTATCATATACAAGCTTATAGCTAGACCTGACTGACTTGCATTTAACGTTGTTTACTGGTTGGCAACGAATCAGTAGTGATCCTAACATGCATTTAACACTGTTGTTTAAAATCAAGTCAGCAATAAAGACTGACTTGCGTTTAATGTTTACGTTTAATACCAACTTAGCAGTGTTGTTTATTAACACAAAGTCAGCAACCATTCACCCTCAGACAACACATTAGCGGCCATTTGTCCAAAATCCTCAGGTGCCTGAAACCATCTGCAGAATGTGGTGTGACTGGGTGTGGCCACTGTTCTTGTTATGAATGTGATTCTTGCAGGAACCTTCATTCTTATGGATTGCACCCCATTCTTCTGGACTGAGATACCATATTTTTAGTTAGTGAAATAAATGACTGGACTTTTGAGGAATTTGGGAGACTTGTGTTTGGAGAGTCAAAAAAAAAAAAAGTTACTGAACATTTTTCTGCTGAAGATTTAGTAAAGATCGATAACAGTGTGCAAGAAGATAGTAATATGATCTACAGTTTGAATCATTCATAGAAAATTATGATGAAAGTTAAGGGAAAAAACACTGATGTCTTCAAAAGATTCAATCGCCTTTCTTCATGAGTATGGCAATGATGGAGCAGCATGCTTCATATTTTTTCTATTGAGGATTTTAGAGATTTTTGAAGCTGATGTGCATGGAACTGAACCGGCATTTTACATCATAAAATTTTCATCATACATAAGCATCTTCCATTAATCAGCTAGTTTCTTATCCCTTTCAGCCCACTTTTGTTCATCTTTCTGGATGTAAGAAGAACTGCATCTAGTGCCGAAAAGAAAAATGGGGCAAAGAAAAGGGACAGTGATTAGAGACTGGGTATGGTTCTGTCTTGTGCAAAGAGAAAACCTCCAATAATTATTCTATAAACTGGTGCCATGCTATGTTACTATGCTATGGACTTCCCTTCACTTGTGTTAAGCTGCATTCAAGTCACACATGTGGGCGAGCCACAGGGTGCTTAAAAGACCCACAAGTAACTAAACCACAGAATTAATATGTAACAAGCAAGATACAAATAATACATTAAACAAGTTTTGCTGAGTGCAAATCTACAAATTCTACTCTCTATGCCTGTGGGTTACTTATCACCTGACCAGCAGTGACAGCAAATAAAGCTGCTTTAACTACAGACAATCAGAAACCCATCAACAAAAATGAACATTTAACACAACCTCAGAATTTCATTCTGCACGAACAATTGCCAGCATCAAAACATTAGAATCAAGCACCTGAAAGTGCATCACATTCTGGCTCTCTAATTAGCAATAATCATGCCTGCTTTTTTCTTTCTTTCCCACCATCTTCCCCTCAAGAAACGAGCACATCTACGTCCATCAGCACTTACATAACCTGGGACTGCTGCCTCTGCCTCATCATCTTGGTAATCTTTCTTTTTAGCCTGTGGAGAGACCAATGCAAGTGCAGAACACAAAGTAAAAATCACATGCAACATGCATAAGCCACGGAATTAGATTACCAGCACCACTATCAACTACCAACTAATAGAGGGAAAATTGGAAGGATGAGGTAGAATAATGAAAGCAAATGCTAATAACAACTGAATATAACCCCTGCCACTACAAAATACTGGAGATAATGCATCGTTCATTTCCATATTCTCACGATCACTGATGCATTTTCACTTACAAGATGATGAATCCACAAAACCAAATTATCAAACTGCATTAACAACCAAATGTAACAACCCATGTCAACGGTAAGCAGTAAGCTGAAAGCAGGACCTCTGCAAATGCATTGGTGACAACTGCCTCCCCAACATTCTTATGCAGCTACCAATGTCAACAGCCAAAGCAATCTACCTAAACCAAAGAATCTTCAAGCATATTCAAAGCAAATTCTT
Source organism: Lanistes nyassanus (assembly GCA_004794575.1). Classification (NCBI taxonomy): domain Eukaryota; kingdom Metazoa; phylum Mollusca; class Gastropoda; order Architaenioglossa; family Ampullariidae; genus Lanistes; species Lanistes nyassanus. The sequence continues at coordinate 210,941 of SMGT01016054.1, forward strand.
TTTCTTCAAATGTCTTTGCCCACTCTATCATTTAAGTGGATGAAACTGTCAACATTTATGATCAGGACTGAAATTTTTTTTAAATGTACAAATAGTTTCTTCTGTACTTTCCAGATGCATAAGTTAGGCAAGTTAAGACTACTCCTACCAACCAACACACAGGACGTTTCATCCCACAGTAGACTACTAGGTGGGAGAAACTTTTGCCCAAGCATAATTCTATACCCTCTCCACAATGTCATGTGAGCTGAAAATTGCAGTCATTCGTGTACTATGTGACTGAAAACTGTAGATTACACCATGATGGAGGGATGGAAGGACGGACTCTAGTTTATGGCATCCGGTAATTTAAATGGTGTTCTCCATTACCAGATGCCATTAAGAGGGAGGAGTAACAGGCTTCTGCTCAACTTCCCTTCTCCCTTCCATTTCCCAACAGACCTCTAATCTCAATCATGACTGGCCTGCTGCACTGCTGCAACCAGGCTGACCTGTGTAAGTTTTGGCAACTACTTGGAAGTCACACCTAGAAAATACTGAAAATGACCTCCAGCATATAAAACCTGTAACAACTCTAACCTCACAACATGTGCTAAACTTTTGGAAACAGATAATACCGATAACAAATAATCGTGATTAAGCAAGTGAAACAGAAATGCACAGTTAGCCCTAGGGGGAAAAGAGAGGCATTGGTCCTGGCACCATGACAGTTTTATGCATGAGCAAGGTTCAGGGATAAAAGGGAGGCATGCACTAAGACCCACCACACCGTGTTTTATGAGCAACAGGAAGGTTTAGGGATCAAAATAGGTGCATGTTGGGTCCTGGAACAAGGACAGTTTCCCATGAGAGAAAGAGGATTTGGGAGTGAAGAGGGACAAAGTTTGGCCGTCCACCCAAGGCAAAATGATCTTACCACCTGATGCTGGGAACACAAGTGCACCAAGGTGTCATGCTGAAACTGCAGGTCAGGGAAAAGGCACGTGAAGCCCAGGATGAAGAAGTCACCATCCCAAACCACAAGTAACAGTGAGACAGCCACCAAAGCTCCCAGTTCAAGCTCTGGGGTGCTGGAAAAAATGCCTGAACCCAAGCAAAGAACCTGCACAGGAGCAAAGACCTGGATGCAGGTCAAGATCTCAACAGGCGGCCCAAAAGGTCCGAGATCTCCAAATTATCTTCAAGAGTGAAAATTCAAGTGGCAGGAGGGTTTCGTATCACAGCTCTGTAAGCCTTGATGATAATGGGCAATAGCAGAAGCATGTGATAGCGTGTTACCCTATGACCTTTACATAAAGACGTCTAGTCAAAGGCATATGAAGGAATGACCCGCCTGTTCAGCTCAGGTGGTCATATCACAGGTGGTACCCCATAGTGGAACTGCAGGCAGTAACTGCCCAGTGGCAAAAGATTGTCCACTAGCAGACAATCTCTTAAAAAAGATGTAATTTGTGGCATCCAGTAATGGCAAAATAAAGGGGTGGGTGGGTAGCAGCATTATCCAAAGACATCCAAGCACCAGTCTTTCTGTACAAGAAGCAACTTAATGATGACCAGCCAGCCAACCTTCCAGCTTCAGTCATTCTTTTTCCATGATTTTCCACCTACCCCTACCAAAAAGCCTTTAATTTGAATCAGCTTTCTGCTGCAATGACAGTTTTGTATCATTCTGAAAAGTTTAAAAATGTGAATTATTTGAATATATACACATCTGTGATAAACTTTTTATACCCTCATAAATGCTGCAGGCAGTCTTCAGGTTCTAAGACTTCTGGCTGATGAACATTTCACTAAAACCTTCCCACACTGAAATCATCATCCGACTGTTTGAAACTGGTGTAACTAGACCTCTCCCTTTAATCTTTATTGCAGACAGATCAACCTAATTCTCATCAACAGAACCTAACAAGCTGAACGAATCTTGAAAGAAGCAGCAGAAAATGACAGGATTAGGACTATGGAAAAGGCACAGTATTTCCTGAAAAATCAGCCATATCTTTGCCATCACATTTGTAGTAATTAGTCCAAATCCAAGTCCCTTGCACAAAATGATTCAGAAGAAAATACCATTTTCAACAGGCTGGTGTCCATGTTCATTTCCTGTGGTCAAACAGAGAAGGGGACATTCCAAGATTCCTATACCGAGTCATGCTACAACTTGTAACCAAGGGAAAGTGTCCATCATTTCTAAAAGTTTGGTCACACACCTTGATGGGAGGTGGCTGCAGTCCAGTGTTCCCACCACTGTTACCTAAAGGTCGTTTCAGCTGTGCAGGGTTCTTACTCAGGGGTGCCTTCCCCTGAAAGGTGGGCTTCTTCACGGTGGATGAGTGATCATTCCGTACTCCCAGTGCCATATCACTCTGAAAATTACAATAACATTTAACAGATTCGTGTCTGTCAACCATCCCAGATGGGACAGCAGCTGGAAAATATGTCTATTTGTTACACTTTTTTCCTCCCCAAATCTAGTCTTGCTTCCCCTATGACAAATAAATAAACAAATAAAATTGCAGAAGAGGATGACTACTAACAAATAAAGGATAAAAGTGAGAAACTCCTACAAAATTCGGATGTGCAATTTCGTACATTTTCGTGTTTGGGATGAAGGTGGCAAGAAGGCGTGGGATGTTCAAGTTTATTTTAAAGCAGGCGGCAGATGCCACATACTGTGCAAAATAACAAGTAAATCCCGTATATTTACACACATAGACCATGCATGAACTGATATTCGTTGGAACGTGGGTAGAGCTGACGAGCATATGAAGGTCTGCCTCTATTAAGATAAGCTACTTTTAGTATCTGAACACACATGTTGGACAAAACAGAAACTCCCAAATAATATCTTGAATGCTGTTATCAAACTGTCTCTTTATATTTTGCTTCCTCAATCAAATCATAGTACTGCCAGATTTTTTGCCAGTATGTCAACTACTGTAATATGTGGCAAGTTCAGGCTTCATATTCCCAAGGCAAAAGCATATTCCCTGACTTTTCTAGACCAAATGTCCACCCTTCCAGACTGATAACCTAGTACTTTAGACACTTTTCATTATTTCATGGCAAATGAGGCATTTTTAACACACGGAAAGTTGGCTGCGATATAAAATTTATTTCCTTTTCATCACTGAATGAATGACATCTATAATTTTTCATTGGCAACTCAACCAAAATCATTGGCAGAACTTTGAAACCTTAATAGTATTTGAGATTTAAATATCTTTATGATAAAAAAAGGATGTTTCTGATGTAATAATCTATTGCTATAAAACATTTTACTAAAAATATGCATAAACTGCACTTGCAGTTTGTAACTGGTATCTGAACAAATTTGTATCTGGTATCTGAAGCAACTGCAATTGTAACGTGCTTTGACACTTAGTTTTACCACTGAATTATGTCTTAAAATAATTTTATCAATTACTGTAATACATGCACTTGTGGTTTTATCTAACAATAACCTCAGACTGGCATATATAACACAGCTTATGTAGACATGTAGACAGAGCTTGGCTAGTTTTCCACTGTTTTCTGGAGATATGCTGGCAACTGCACAATTAAGATTTTCTTCATCCTCCTTTGTTTATACAGCAAACAGCATGTAGTGCATCCATCAGTTATGATATGTGAAGGTGTTTCTGTGACACTTCATCAGACGAAGTTCGAGATGCTACAGGAGCATGCATCATAAGATCCAAGACAGGGCGGAACCAGTAATCTTCTGACTGAAACCCTTTGATCTCGACTTCATGCTGACATGTGACGAGCCTTGTTAAGAGCAATGGCTGTTTACCTGACCAGTAGTGCAGAACACCCAACTGCAGACCCCTTCCCTCCCTCTCCTTTGTCCCTCCTTTCTACAAATCCACTCTCCCCTCCCCTACAGTGTGAAATAACCCTAAGGTGGAAGCACTTTTCATTCCAACCAAAACAACTGCACAGGAGCAAAAATATGTAAACATGCCAAAATTACTACTGGAATCAAACTGTCCTCTTTGTTGGTTTGAATTAGTATGATGGTGGAGTTAACTCCATGCTGTGGTCTTTGTGGGAACCATTTCATACTAAAATGAAGCAATCCAGCATATGTGACAAATGCATATCGGACCTGGTTCGTCATTAAATGCTAGGCCTTGTTGATCATATTCCCTGACTTTCCATGACTTTTTTTGAAAATTTGTAATTCACTGACTATCCAGGGACTCGAAGAGACCCTTCTGATTTTCCCTGACTTTCCAGGGTTTCCCTGAACCATACAAATCCTGCAAGTTGTAACTTCATCTACTCTAATACATACAAGATTTATGAAAAATATGAACACATAACATGTACACACATATCAGTAAATGGGTAAACTTGTTAAGACTCCAACTCTTACATAGTTACTGTTGCCGCCATTAGCATCGGGCAGGAATTGTCCAAACTCTGCCAACAGGTCCTCTTGATTATGAAACAGTTTGGCCACCTGCTGATACACTTCAGTCTCTGTCAGGGGTTTACTAACTCCTCCAGTCACACCTTGCTGTTGACAGACACAAAATAGCAAATACAAACATATCACACCTTGTCAGGCGACACAGAGCAACAGCAATCACCGGATACTGCCTGCAAAACATATGGTGTGACTGCACATGGCCATTATTGTTGTTATAGCCATGATTCTCAAAGGAAGTCTCGTATCATTCTCACGGATTGCGTACGGTTCTTCTGAAGTTTACCACATTTCTTTCAGTGAAGTTTTGACCAAGATATGATTTTTGAAGTTGGTGAAATATATGATGACACTGCTTAAAAGGACTTTGATAGACATGTGGCTGGAGAGTCAGTGGATAAAGAAGAGGTTTTTGAACAATTTTCTGCTGAAGATTAAGATTAATTGCGCTGTTCAGGAAGATAGTGACAATGATCTAGACTTTGAATCACTGACAGAAAATTACGATGAAAGTCAAACAAACAACAATGATGTCCTCAAAAGATTTTTGAGAATCTGAAGTTGTGCGCAGAACTTAACCAGTGGAATTTGTTACAAATTTTCATCGTATGCAAGTATCTGGATTTAATTTTTGCATCTCATGCTGAAAAGAAAAACAAGCACAGAAAAGGGATAGCAATTAGAGGCTGGGTATGGTTTTCATTCTGTCTTGTGCAAGGTACATATCAGCAAGGGGCACCATTTTGCCAAGTTTCGCCTGTAAATCAGCAGTAACAGTAATATGAGTTTTCCAGATGAACGTTCGGCATTTTTGTTGGCTGTGTCTGCGGTCTCTTTGATATGTCTGCATCAAGTGAACAAAAATCTGCAGATGAAATTTTTTCTGATCTGTCCTATTATCGTTTGAACGTGTTATCAATGGTCATGAATTCATTTTTTTGCATATAAAACCAAACATAAAACCAAAATGTGCTTTCCTATTTTACAAAGCTTCTAGTGTGACCAAGCGCCAGAATTATTTCCCTTGATATGGGATTTCTACAAGACAGGCTGGACATACTCTGCAGCTAAGGGGGTTAAAAGAACTTGTTCTATCAATATCAAAAATATTCTGCTAGTACAATTATCGATAGCATAAAGAAAAGAAATGGGAAAATTTTCACCACGGTCAACAGAATTTGAAACATGAAATTGATCACCTCCTTTAGGTTCCTCTGCTCCTTCTGGTAGGTGTGCAGGATCTCCAAGAACTGTTTATAAACTTCAGGCTGTCCTTGAAACCGATTCTGCACATTTGAGAGAAAAAAATATTTCTGATGAAACAGCAGTCAATTTATTAAGTGCTAAGCACAGGCTATAAGGACTAAAACCAACTACATAGATCTGATCTGGAACTAACTTTGAAATGTCTTTAAATAAACTGTTGCCTACATGGCTAATACTGGGCCACCTGGCATGAACACATCAAGTGTCAGCTACATACTATCAAGCGACATCTCTCTATCCTGTTGAGTGCCACTCACAATTTACCAAACAATGACTATCAGGAATTCCCAGTTCTTCCCACAGACCACTTTAAGGGACAAAACTTAGTCTCATGTGTAGGTCAGGTATTCCCAATTATGGTGTTGTTTCCCTTTGACCTTGAAGTTGTCTAGGATAAGTTTTTGCTTACGCTCTCGCACTTTAAAATGGCCCTATGCAATGTTACGACGTTCTTTGGATATCGGATTTTATTTAACTCACTGCTCATAGATTTTAATGAATTTTGACCTGGCACACAGGACAGGTGTAATTCAATATGGCTGGCAGTGTGTAACGTTTTGTGGGGTGTGCTAGAATTCTAGGGAAGAAAACACGAGAAACATACGCCTAGTGCAGACCCTCACCTTTTCAACCAAAAGGTACACGGCCAGATAACTTTACACATTTATTGAACTATGAACATTAAGAATGAAAGTAGAGGAAAGAATGGTGCAATTGAACAAATACGTAACAGTGCGTGTGTGTGTGTGTGAGCGTGATAGCAACAGTTTGAGACACGAAACAATTGTCTGAACACTGAGTAACACAACTAGCATACAATTAAATTCATATGAGTCAATGTGCTATCGTAACAGGCTACTTGCGGAAAATGTGTTATCCAAAACCCGGAACAGAAAAGTTAATCCAAAAAAAAGGAGAATGTTCACATCAGGAAATGATCCGCAGAGGTAGTTCGAACATGGTATGATAGTTGACACGCTGACGCAGTTCGTAGTGAGAAGCAAATGTTCCGACTGACGAGCGCAGATCTGTGAACGTCTGTAGCAGGGTCAAAGGTGATCTGTGAGACCAGTTGAACAGTGCCAGAAGAACTTGGAAGATGGGCTTGTCTAAAGATGCCAGGAACACTGGTTACGAACCATGTATTGTTATGCTAGTCCGTTGGACCTTGAGGTGACCTTGCTGAACTGACACAAGGTAACGATCAGTTTTTCATAGATTTTTGATCTATGAAGAAAGAGTTCACTTCCACAAGTGATTGGAGTCCGCTTGGCTGTACACTCTCAGTCTACTATTAGACTATTCCAATGAATGACAGATTCACGGCGTTGAATATCGATAGCTCGTCCGTTAGATCTTGCACCACTGAGAATCTAACATTATCTTATGATCCCCTCATAAGACATAGAAAGGTTGACACGTACTCGCTGCGGAAGTGTAACAATGAACTTCCCCCGGCGGGCGATGAGCTACTAATATTGTCGTACGATAGCTTGCTTCGTAGTTTCACGGACACAGCCTCCGTCGTAAAACGTATAGCTAACGGCTAACCGTTGAAGACAATTTCCTTTTGCTCCTCGTCACCTTCTTTTTACGAGCTATGATTCCCGAATTAGTTTTGTCGCTACACGAAGTCTACCTTTCCTTCCAGTGACCGAAGAATATTCTCTCTGGAATAGCAACGCGTCTAGTTCTGTAGAAAAAACCGTTGGCAAGATTCGCAAGCTTGCACACACGTCTGACCTCTGTAACGTCCCTTCCAAAACTCCCAAAGCGTTCAACCTTCGCCCCAAAGTTTTCTCTGTTTCCGTTAACAACACGATTTACACCTTCTCATTGGTTCTTCGAAGCTGATATCTACGCGTTTCTATGAAAGAACGCGTGACGTCTTTCTTTCTATGACTACACAATTTTATGCGTCACTAACGTGTCAATCCTTCAATGAATGAAAGGAAGCTTACTATCAATTCAATGAATGAAAGGAAGTGAGACGATCTTAAAAAAGAATACAACGAACAATACAGCGCTGAAGAAAACCATCCGTAACGTGACACAGTGATTGAATTAAGTAGTAGAACTATCATCACTGTCAAAATTCAAAAACCACGACAGTTTGATTTATGTCAGAAACCTAGAATAATAAGCATGAATCTTCTCTCCAACTGCATTGGTTAAAATGAATGTATGTGGATAAATTGCCTGGAATAAACAGATCTTAAAATATGTAAACTTCAAAAGCAGATATAAGAAATAAAGCAGCCAAACTTGATGTTAGTTCACCCATAGGTTCTGCTGTTTGACCCAGTGTATTCCGTCTTTGGCTCACTGCTGAGAATAAAAATGAAAGCTATAAAGAAAAGGGCTGGAATTAGGGTTTTGCCAGTTGCCAATGGCACCCAAAAATCTTGATGGGCCGCCTCACCTTTCATCAAAACTCGCCTGTTTGGCAACCTCAAAGTCTGGCCAACTCTAAACCCTAAAGCTGGATGCAGCAAGAGCAGACACCTTGAATCTTATGTAGCCTCGGGCAATGGGACAGCATTACAGCTGTGTCACGTCCCATGGTCAAACAGGACAGGTACATGGTTCCCAACTCCCCACACCAGAATGTACTCATCATCGTGCAGTGTAGAAGCAGGAAACACTGCCCCTAGTAGCAAAATGGACAGTATCTGATGTCTGCCTAGTGCAGCCTATTGCAGGTGTCAGCTGTACCTGTATGCCTTGCATGCAGTCACTTTGGTTCATCAGGCTCTCTTCCCATACCTCCCAATCTCACCCCTGCATCAGTTCAGTGCCTTTGTTCTAAGATTTTCTCTGACCATGATGCAACCTCTTGTCTCTCCTATTAAAAACAAGACCATGTTCTCCTCTTCCATTCCAATCTCAATTTTTGCAAGAATCTTAGTGCACCTGTCCATAATTAGATCTGGGGCCAGCAGAGTTAGAAATGGCTTTGATGCGACTTTCCAGCCTTAACATTTTCATCGCTCTGACAGTTATATGTCATGTATATGTGAATCACTCGCCGCTGTTTGATACATCTTCTGGACTTCAGGTTCGGAGTTGTTAAAAAATGCCCAGCTGAAGTGGATCGCAGTAAGCAGGCCTGCCAGTGGGAGTAGGCAAAAAAGAACAAAAGTACTATATGCTCCATCTCTCCGTTTCAAATTATCATGATTCTGTATTGATCGCCTTAATCATTAACAAAAAATGCAGCAATCAATGCCTGTGTTCTATCATGATGTCACTTCTGGGATGAAAAGGCAAAATTTAGGATGAGGGGTGGGTGTGCACGTGTGTGTGTGTGCACGCACACATGCATGCATGTGTGTGGTGGAAACAGTATGAATCTATTAAATGTTGTTCCCCACATGACTTCTGCTGTTTTACTTTTAGCGTCATTGTCAGTTGTTGCTACTTGCTAAATCTAGCTATACTCATAGTGTTAGGTTCGAAGAGGACTTATAGGAATGTTTCCTGCAATAATCTTACTAAGTGCAATAAGCTGATCTTTTACTTTTAGTACTTTGATTCGACAATTATGAAACAAGCAACATCAGCTGCAGCATACCGAACTGCGAAAAAAGAATGTGCACTCATTCAAGGGAAATAACTAAGATGCTTTTGCTAACTTGTCTCCTGCTAGATTAGTAATTTAACATTTCAGCTGGCAAAGATTTACACAGATCAACTTAGAAATGTGTGCATAAAGAAGACACACATTTTTCAAAATTAATGCAAGATTTTAAAACGATGTATGTGAAAACATACCACTTTGTTTAAATCTGGAACCCTACTCCAGTGCTCCAAGTTTCAGAAAACCTCACCCTACCCACACCCTACCCCACCCCCTTTTCTTAGAAAATTTAGACAATTCACAAGAACGACCTTTCTGGTGATGGAAAAAAAATGGAAATCTGTTAATTAACAGAACTATAGCATGTCTGGCAAGGTGTGTGGGGAAGGAAGTGGAATAACAGAAGAATTATGTTAAGTGACCTCAAAACCAGGTGGGTGACCTCAAACTTGCTTGGTAGCTTGGCTGGCGATTGGCTCAAAATTGTTAATTCCAGCCCTGGAGAAAAACTGAAAAAAAAAAAAGCAATGATGACGACTCACTTTGATCTTGTTAACATAGTTGATGGCATGGTTGAACTCTACAGGCTGGTTGGCTGTTTGTGGAGACGTGGTTGGGACTGTGGGTTGCTGTGCTGGATGGGCTAGGGACTGAGGAACATCCTGAGCACTAGGCCGAGATGGAAAGCCATGATGGATGGATGGTGGTGGCCCCTGCTGAGGTGGGGGTGGTGGAACTGTCGACAAATGGGCTGAAGTTTTCTGCTGCTGACCCTGGAACCATAAACATTTGATGGAAACCTAGCATTTTGCACCATTACTAAAGCTCTCAAATTTCAAGTATGCAGAATGTTACACAAACTAGTCTCAAAGAAAATGCATGAAGTTCTGATTATGTTTTTTACATTTCCTTCCGTAAGGCCACATTTGTAAAATCGTTGCTAATATAATTTAGTCTTGCTGCCTCACTGAATGAAACATCTCTCTCTTTCTTTCAGACTATCTAATAGTTAAGATGTATGCTTTAAAGACAGGAGGTCGGTGGTTTGTGCCCTGGCGACCCAGACCGAAGACTTAAAAACTGGAAATCTAGCCGTAGCTGCCCTGTTCGACGCCTGGCACTACAGGAAAAGATACTAGGACTGGTTGGCCCGGTGTCAGTGTAATGTGACTGGGTGGCCCGGTGTCAGTGTAATGTGACTGGGTGGCCCGGTGTCAGTGTAATGTGACTGGGTGGCCCGGTGTCAGTGTAATGTGACTGGGTGGGACTGAATCCTGTGTTGTAGCAGCAGTCTCGGTATGGCGGCACATTGTCTAAGCAACACCGTCCTGATTTGAACCTAGTTTGTAGGGGATGTTAACCAACAAAATAAAAACCCACATCAATCTTTCTCACTCTCACACACACACACACCCCCAACACCACCAAAAGAACACCATAAAATATCCTTGAAATTTAACATCCTTTAACATTTTAACAATGCAAATCAAACCACATTATAAGTTCAATGCCCCCCAGCAACAGCCAAGTCCACCCCCACAACCCACCACCACTAAAAAAAAGCAACTTACGGTCGAAAGAGAGATGCTGCAATTCCTGTGAAGTAACAAGTTACTGGGAGCCTTTACACGGCACTCACCAATCATCTCAGGCCAAATACTCCAAACCTACCTGCTGCTGCGGCTGTTGCTGCTGCTGCTGTTGCTGCTGCTGCTGCTGCAGAGCCGAGTTCTGTGCCAAGGCTGTGATGGACATGACCTGCTGGCCAGGCTGATACACACTGATTACCTCCCGTTCAACCTCAATCTTGTAGCCAGGTGGCAAAAAAGTATTGAAGCCAACAATCAGATCCGGGTGTCCCTTAAATAAGTTGGATACTCGGTTGATAACCCCAGGTGTGTCGATGCTGCAAGATGAAGTTGCCAACAGCGGTTAAATAATGTGAACTGCTGAAGGTATCTAAAACACTAAAAAGAGATTCCAAATACTTTTCTTCTGTATTCTCCCTTTGCACACTTGACTCTATGTATGCAAGTGTGCAAAGCTAAGTGGTTATAGAATTTAATCTGTAGGCTAAAATATTTTTGTAGAACACCTCATTCACGAGTGGATATCTACACTGTGGTTGTTTATCATACAGCTCTGAAATTTTGTGTGAGGAATTTTTATGTACCTGTTCATTTTGCATTCAAGGAGAATCACAATGTACTGTGTTTTTTTGGGAAAAAATTAGGTTTGAAGAAACTCACAGACTGATATTCTTCACAGTTTATGTCTTAATGAATATTTAGAGAGACAAAACAGTTTTCAAATGTCACTTGATCAGTTCAGATTGTTTTGAAATGCAAATGAAAAGATTAGACCATTTTAATAAAGAAAAGATTTTATTTTAATGAATCCTATTGGCTTCTGCTGGATATGTCAGGATTTGGTGCTTCAATTTATCGGTCTGTATTGACAAAATTAATGGTTCCCCCTAGCCTTTTTATCAGCAACAGAAATAAAAAAAAAAGCTTGAAAAGCTAACTGCATAATCCTACCTGTATTGATAAAACTAATGGTTCCCCCGGGCCCCCATCACTTTTTATCAGTCATAGAATTTTTTTTAAAAAGCTTGAAAAATTAACTGCATAATTCTATAAGTCTCACTCCCCTAATTGGAAACGACCCCACAATGCATCTCCTTCTCAGTTGGTAATTTAAACAACCCTAACAAAGTCGACTGTGTTCCCCAAAAAGAATAAGTGAAATAACTGACTTGGAATCGGAAGTTAACAACAGCAGCTCAAAGGTTACCACAGATATGTGTTATCAGGAATGTTTACAGGTTATTTTGTGAATGAGGCATTGTTGTACATTGCACCAAACCTTAACTCATCTGCAGCTTTTTGTGAACATTGTCAGGTTCTGTGGGCTTGACGTGTGAAGCAGATTACAAGGATTGGTTCAAACTTTAATCATTTTTACAAATTCAACATGTAACTGTACAGAAAAATTTAGTGGTCTAAGGGAACAAAATGATGCTTAATGCTAGAACAAGTGGAGGTAAAGGGGATGTAAAGAACAAGTACTGCATGAAAGCCTGTTTTAACTATTTCATGTTGTCATATGATAATTGATTGAAAGATCCCAGTGACTGATTCTTATAATGAACTTGGGCGGACAATGCTTCAATTATATTTTTAAGGAGCAGGAGCTCACAAACTAAATTTATGGAATTGATTGGATAAGGACTTTTTCAAAAAATTGTTTTAAATCATGTGCAAATGAAGTTTCTGTTGTTGTTTATAGTTTCTTTCATATTTTTTAAATGTAACTAAAATCATATGAGTAATAGCCTGGCAACTCTTTTGTGAGACTTGATTTGGTAAAACATTTTCAGTACAAGATCATGAATGTGCTAGTGTACACAAGACAGAACCTTGTTATCAGCACCTTCAAGTTACAAATTAAGAACAAAAGATGTCAAATAATAGCACTGTAAACTGTTTATGTTAGCCCCAGAAAGAACATATCTGTCAGCAGGTCTTACGTTTGTGATTTGAACTCCTTCATGATATCCAGAAAGTCATTGTACACCTGTGGAGAACTTCCAAACTGTAGCTTCACCTGGTCCAGGTAAGAAAGTGCATCTTCTACCTTCAGCCGTTGAAACTGCTGCTGCTGTTGTTGTGGGCCACTAATGCTGCTCAGAGCACCCTAAAATATATGGGCATTAAGTTGGATTAACCTTAGTTTTCTTCTCCTTAATCTCAAACCACCCCAATGGTCCTGATGGACAGATACTTCTGGACAGTGCATACAACAATACACAAGCATAACCTAAAAAAAAGTAAGCACACTGCTTCAGAAATGCTACTTTAGTCATACCCTCAGAAGTGCTGGCATTAGCTTACATTTTTCTTGTACAATTGGTGTTCAGCCACATAAGTGCCCCCCAAAAGTGGAAAAATATAACAGAAGCCTCTCCCTCAGCCTATTTTCCCTCATTTTTATAAAACTCCCTACAGTGGAGCCTGCTTATCATAAGATGCTGGGGACATGTGAAATTATCTTGTGGTAAATGCATCTCCTAGTAAGAGAACAAAGTTCAAATTAGTCAAACTCACTGGTATCTGTGTCCATCAATCTTCTACATTCATTCGAATGCATGAAGCATGCACAGCAGTACATGCACAGATCATACTTTGTACAGCCACTCAGTTAAGAGCTTCAAAATAAATGCTGAATAAAACAATCCATAGACATAATCACTCAGCGCAGCTGAACTTGTGGCATGCCATCAAACAGGAAATGTCTTAGTCATTTGACAAAGCAGGTCTGGTTACATCCAGTTTCTTGTTATTTCCACTCTTGTACTGATATTTACTGACTACTGACAAAAAGAACAGTGTTGGCCAGGAAGTCATAACTTGTCTCATAATAGCTGATGTCTTGTGGTATCAGATCTCATTTTAAGTGGGCTCCACTGTGTATGAGTACACAGAAAAATACAGTATAACAGTTTTCACTTTTGGACTGTCTCTTGTGCCATTCATGTATTAAATCCGAAAATGATGCATTATTTTCTGAGTAAATGCACCAAGTGTTGTATCCTTAGTTCCTCCTTCCCCACCCTTACCTGGATCTTGATGTATGTGATCTGTGTGATTAGCATATATGGATCAACACTGAAGCAACTGTGCTAGAACTAGAAGATTTCAACTTCAGTGAAACTGTTGTGAAGTGAATACAGCTGGATACTAGAAGTGCATGATTGTTCTAACTGCAGTAAAAAGTCTAAAGCAGTCAGTTTTTACAATAATCCTTTTTTAAAGATTAAAAAACATTTTGGGGGTTTGCGTTACTATATTGTGTTTGTGTAAATGCTTTTCTTCAAATATGTTCGTCTTTATGTTCAACTTTATAAGACTTAAAAGTCTGCACACATGCCAGCCCACTGATAATCTCTCATGGCCCATTGTTTTTTGATCCAAGGAGGCCAATGATCCAAAGACTGGGGTTGTTTTTTTCAAAACTGAACACTGGTATAATAGCCAGAACAACATTCACTAACTCTGAGGAGAAACTTTACTGACTTTCCACAGAATTCATGTTCTGCCAAGTAAATTTTGTGCAAAAGGACTGCCCGCAGCGATTCTAACAGTTGATGTTTTGGTTTTACTTAGGAAACATAACAAGATAAACATGTGCTGATTGTGATACAGTGAACTGACCTGTGTCTGTGCTCCCTGGACAGTGGGAGCAGCTTGGTGAACAGAAGACTGATGAAGACCTTGTGCAGCTCCAACACCTCCATGTGACACACCAACACCTCCATGTGACACAGTGGTCAGCGTGGCAGCGGCCATGCTGGTGTGAACTGGAGTAGGAATGTGTCCTTGCTGGGCAATCCTGTTAAAAGAAAAACTAAAAGTAAACTACTGATTATTTTTCAAACCTATCTGGTGGTTGGATAAGGCTCTAAATTTTCAATGAAGTGACATGCTAAAATGTTGGACCTGTGCAACATGAAGATAAATCATCCATAGATCTAAACACATTTGAAGCTTTTCTGGTGAAATTGGTAAGTGTATTTAGCATACAACAGATCCTCCCAATAATGGACACTTGAATAAATGGACACCTTCTATTAAACAACATTTCAGGCATGCACCGTTTTCAACACAAAATCCCCTCACATAGATGCCTGTCCAATGCGGACAGCGGACAGCCATTTACGGTCCTGGATACACTTCTACCTATGTTACAGGACATGTTTATGTTGCAAGCCTTGAGACACATGGGCTTTGACATTCTTGTGCAAAGCTGTATTTTTTTTTTAAATGTCTAAAGTGTGAGATTCTGAACAGCAAGGCATTTTGAATTCTTACTACATGCAGCATTTTGCATGTGCTGCATGAAACAGGAAGATATTCTGTACCTACTTTCTTTACATACACTGATATCTTATGAACTATGCAATATTCCAGTGAAATTACATATCTAACTTTTTTTTATAACAGGCAAAATGTGTTGAAACCCTGGTAATTATGGCACTAAAAACTAGGAGCACACCACTTTAGTTCACTGATTCATAATTAAATAGATTTTTTAAGTGCTCTTTGAATTTGATCTAAAATATGATGCTCAACAGCATATGTTTAGCACATAACAACCCCGTGATGGGATAAACAATGCATGTGTGGTGTAAGCCGATTTAAAAACAAATAAAGAGTAAAATAAGTTAAGCATGAATTTTGCTTCAACCAGTCTTGTCATAAATCAACCATTTAAATTTAAATTATCAAATTATCACTCCAACAGGAAGTACTTTAAATGGTCAAACATAACCGTACGCAGAGCCATGCCACCAAGGGAGCTTACCGTACCCAAACACGTAGCAAAGAGAGGGTAGAAAAAAAAGGAACTTGGCAGATCCTCAAAAAGATCTGCCATCCCTTTCTTTATAATGATGCTAACAGCTAACCCTCAGTACACAACATGTGCATACAGAGAATCCCTATTAAATGTAATCAGCCTGCTCACTAAGCAAGTGCTGACAACTAGGATCCAAGACAAACACAACATAGGATAATTACATGAAATCCTCAAGGTGCAAATTATAATTAATAAAGAACAAATGAGGACCGAGCATTTAAAATATCAAATTATCACTCCAACAGGAAGTACTTGAAACGCTCAACATAACCGTATACAGATAATTTGATAATTTAAACGCCTGAATAAGTAACTACAGGTTAAAGGAGCTGTCTCACAAAATTAAATTAAATTCAAACCTCAAAAAATTACAGACGAAATCTCTTCCTCCTGTAACAAGCTTTTAGCAGCCCACCTGTGGAGTTTTGGCAATTTCAAACACCTGACACATTTAATTAATGTCTGCCATTCAAATTATTTTTGTTTCCATTACTGTTAACTTTAAATGTAACGCAGTGTTGCTGTGTAAACCAAGGTTAGTAATATATAAAAGTTACAAAGTGAATACTCAGTAGTGTTACTCTCGTCATATTTTTATCCACTTCAGAAGCCACTCACTTCGCACAAAGGAACGTTCATCTAGACTTTTAAACTTTTTGTGCAAGCGTGAAACAGACACACTGACTGCATTTATTCCAGACTGATGTCATTATCGGTTTGAAGTTTTGACAGTGAAACAAGTTACATCAGAAATAAGCATCACACACTGCACAATCTTGCAGCTTCTAGGACAGTCATTCTCAAAGGGGCTTTCTATCTTTTAGTCTTTCTGGCTGTCGCTCTACATGAGGGACACCTGCAAGTAAAGGGCAGTTGCATGCTGCACAGTTTAGGAGTGTCTGCTAGTGCTACTTATACCATACACTAGGGTTTCCTATATCTAAGCCTAGTTTTGCTTGCCTCCCATTTGCTAGCTGAAACTGAATAAGTGCATACATTTCTTGAATTTCTGACTGCAAATAGAACTACACACAGTCCAAACACAAACAATAACTGCCGGACCTCACCATATAACTGTCTACAACACTTACTGTCCATAACCCTGCAGTGGAAAAGACATGGGGAGAGTATTCTCACTCCCCTCATATCTTGGCTGGCCAGGTGCAATGACACGTGGATAGTCTGTTGTTGTCCGCACTACTCGGCTCTGGCCCTGTTAGTATATATGCAAAATAAGAACCAAAACCCCTGAGTCTTTCTTGCACCCCAAAACAAACTAAGCATCTTTATCATTATTGTTTTAGTCTCAAACTAAAAATCTTTCCCTAGAAAAAGGATAACCCCCTTATTCTCCCATAGGTGAAATAAGTGCACATCAGCCCTGACATCACTGCCATTCTTGCCCACTGAACTCGAACTTCTTGGGTAGTTACCAACAAGCAACATGGAATTCCTATTTACTAACCCCAAATAAGCTCATCCATCCAAAGTACGCACCAAAACAGATAAAAGCTTTATTTTATTCCACCTGAGCTATGAATGTTGCCAATGAAAGACGGAGTCTAATCAGCTTCCCAAATGAAATTCCGTGTTTCTACAATGCACTTAATAACATCAGATCAAGACAATGTGAAGATAGCTTTCAGATTTGATGCCTATGAGTGTTAAATCTCAGTGATATACTTGTATCATGGCAAAAACAATTTCAGAGGCATTCTAAACTGAAGTTTAACTTGCACAACCCTTTACATTTACAACCTGTTTTGCCAAGACAAAATATAAAATTTATACTTCTCCATATCCTTTCATTGTTTTCATTTCACAAACCACATTAAATAGATACAGTGAAAACACTTTAATTTGCAATAATTCAATTTTATTCTTTCCAGTCCCACATTCTACGTTGGCTCTTTTGGATCTTACTCAGCGAAGAAATATTTGTAACAAAATATATAAGCATGCAGGACAGTACAAGTATTTAATGTAATGACATGGACTTGGTGTGGGTGTGTGGAGGGGGGTGGGGGGAGGTAATACATCTACTCACTGGTGGAACTTGTTCATCAATGCGGCGCTGCATTATGCCCAAGAGAACTGAAAGGGCTGGCCTAAGACTGCCCTTCTCTTACCAAGTTGTTCTCAAACAATTACTTAAATAGCAGCAATCTGAAACTGAAGAAAATCACACTTATAAGTTACAGAAAAGGAGTCATAGAAACTTGATAACATTGAGAATTTTGAAGGCATGATTATAAGCATCTATATTTAGATCAAGCCAAGATTATAATATCATGGTTCTGTGTATGATTTTCTATTAATGGCAAATATCTAACACAGCTTTCCACTTCCATGGCTACTGGAGTATATCTTTGGTGTAAATGAAGATCACTCGTGGCCACATTTGCATAAAGAATGAAGGCCTTACAACAATGGCGATGTATGGATTACAGTTAATTTAAAGCAGCACATTTATTCCACATGTGTAACGATAATTACTTAAGACATTATGATGGTTACAAATATAACCAGGTTTTTTATGAAAATCGCTCGTGCAGTTTTGTCACAATGTTCACTTTCACTGCTTTAATAAACTAAAGCAATGCCTCTTAAAACTTTAACACGGTGTCAACTGTCATACTAGCTCAAGGAAGGCTCAAGGACAAAATACTATAAATATTAAATATTTATATCTGGTAAAGAGACTTCATATAGTACTGCCACAAATCAAATCAATAACCAATAAACTGCACCAACCCCTAATATCAATATTGAAATCAAAGGGTAAATGGTCAGCTTTGCAAAATTCCTGTAAAAACGCAGCATACTTGTTTAGATGGCAACTGTGCTATGAGATGTTCAAGGCTGCAAATGAGACCTTTTATTATTATTATTATTATTATTCTCAGTGACCGGGTTGCTGACAACTAACAGAATGTAAGCACATTCTCATGTGATCTCCTTTGGTATAGACATCACTCTAAGTCTACCTATAATTCACCATCGATGCCCACCTGGCCACCCCGCACCCATCATTGTTATAACTAAACACTGATCTCTGCTACTATATAAAACAATTAACTTAAGCAAACAAAGTGAAATGCTTAACCACCATTTGTGGCTGAAGCTCTTGCAGATCCTTTGGAACTGAATCAGCATACCCTGTACCTTAATTTTAAGTTGGCTGGTGCTTCGAACTGGTGAAAATTTGTGTGCTTTGGACTGCCCAGTTCTAATTTTTATGCTGCAAACAACAAGACCTCGAAGACTTAAAACCTACAAATGTTGTTACTTTGCATGACGATTCTCATTCTATGATTCTCTTCTGCAATCATAATGATCTTTCCTCCTCTGTGGGAACTAGTTAGTAGTAGTACAATCGTAACAATGTTCTGTAAGTTGATTCACCTGACTAGCGACAAAAGACAATTGTAGTTAAACCAAGACTGTATTTGAATACATAAAAACACTCCAATTACGAAAAATAATATTTTGGACTCAAGCCACAACTGGATAACGTATGGGTAATTCTGTACCTTATTCTTCGTATCGGCGATACACGGCAGCCACTGAACAGTAATGGACCCGACTAAACAACCTATCACCCCTTTTTCCGCATTCGTCTTTCCTCAAACTAGTGATGAAAATTTTCAAATTTAAGCAACGATCACGTTCTCTTTATAAAATATTAAATAAATTCTTTGACCTATACAATGTAATTCACAGAAAGAACTCGAGCAGGTAAATCTTCATGAGCAACTAACATCTGGAACATGACCTTATAGACTCTTCCAACATTTAGGAAGGTTGGATTCCCGCTAAATCGGTTGTGGTACAGAAAACAAAATCTTTAAAAAGTTCTTGCGATAGTTTCAAATGTACTTTTTAAAAAACATTTCGCCTTTAGTAGAAATACCAAAGGATTTTCAATATCAGTAGATCAAAACACCTCAGATGTACTTTTTTCAAACCAGTAACAGGCTACGCTATGCAAACAATTCATTTGACACAGCCATTTGAAGAAAGCTTGAGATGAACATTTTATCAAACAATATTAACCCTTAAGCACCCGTAATTAAGAATTAAGTTTCTATGTGAGGATTATAACAATAAACAAACAATGACTGACTGAAAACCCCCACCATTTTATTTACGGGTTAGCATTACTGCACTGTGTAGATGTACTACTAGTAGTAGTACACACTACTGTGTTTGCGTGAGTCTAAACAACACATTCGTGAAACTGCATAATGCACGACCAAAAATACTTTCCCTGTTTTTAAAATAGAGTTTGGTAAATTCCAAGAATTAATTTAGAAAGAAACAGTTAAATTGACTTAATTGTTTCTAAGTGAACGCACTGAATGCCAAATAAAAACGTTCCCACTCCGTTTTTGGTGCAATTCTTAACGAAACGTCAATACTATTAGTGGACGCTTACACGAAATGCGTAAGTTAAGCCCTCAATTGTGTCATCGACTAAAATGTCCTTCACCAAATATTACAAAAACATCAAATCGTTGGGTAAAATATCATACCTGCAAAAAAGACTGATGGATGGTCTTGATATTTACAGATGCAACCGAGAGAGTATTTCCTTCGCTACGCCATTGGAAACTTACTCCGTACAGAAGAACGGAATCCCGAACGGTGCTATAAATAACAACCAATAAAAATGCTTGATTTACGTGCAACGGGGCTCCTATAGGGGTTTCCTCGCTAAGTAACCTAAACTTACCTGTTCCAAGGCCAGGTGATAACAAATTAAGGATTTGAAGACCGATGAAGCCATAGAAATGGTAATGAAATATTTAGCAGACGTGAAGTGCTAGGAAACATGTAACGTTTACATGCTGGTTATTTTGTTCGTAGATATTTCATTGTGATTAACTGCATGACTATATAAACACGCATGGTTTTTTTCAATATCATAATATACTCCAAATATTTCCAATATATTTTTAAAAAATAGTAGACATAGAAAAGTATCAGTTATTGACCGAAATACACCCTATTAGACTGGATGGGAAACGAAACGAAACGAAACTAAAACAAAACGATGAAAAAAGCATGCATGCTGTGTTAAAATGTAGTAGTTATAGTGAGAGTATTGTTAGCTATAGGGTGACCATCCGACGGTCGTTGCTAGTGATGACGCATGCGTGACGTCCTTTGTATGAGAGACAGTTGGACTTGCCACCCTTGTGCAGATGACGGGCAATTCCTTCTGTTTCACCCCTGGAGTCGAGTGACGCTGCTATCGTCGACGTGGTCGATATTGAGGTTTTATCTATCGTTATGTAAATAGTGTATGTGTGTAGATACATATGTCGCTGTGATGAGTGCGTGAGAGTGAGAATGTCTCTTCTATGATTTATGTTTAGTAGTTATACAATGGAGCATTATTCGTCGATCGTAATTGTGGATTAAATAGCACATCATTTTTTTTATCCCTGCCTTCTTCCATTTTGGTTGTTCATGTGGCAAGTAAGGGGGTGGGGGCTTGAGCCGGAACGTTGGGAAATTAACACGAAAATCAGGCAGCGATCACAGTTATATTGATCACGCATTTATGTTGTCGATGTTCTGGATAGAGCGGGCGGAATATTCAAACACAAAACATACCTCTAGACATAAGGGGGGGGGGTATTTGTTGCTTAAAGAGAAGCTTCTGGATACGAAACTTCCATTCATAAACACAAATTCAAGTATTTTATTAACCTCTATGGTGTAAACCCTCCGTGTTTGACAAAGACCATTCCCTTAGGCTTCAATGTGGTGGTGGGAGGTGGTGGGGGGTGGTGGGGGGTGGTGGTGGGGGTATTTGTTGCTTAAGGTCCAGCCGCCAACTATGTGCATATCAGGACGGTGTTGCTTAGACAATGTTTACGTCCTGCCACACGCGGACGCCTTAACCACTAGACCACCGAGGCAGTCTAGACATAAGACAGGGCAATACCACAACATACCACAACAATACCGGGCTATGTGCGGAATAGAACCCAGAATTGATTGGTGAATTGGTGAAAGTTGTCGAAATCTATCCTTTGGAAGAACGTTTCCCAAGTATAGGTTGCTCTACTGTTAAACGCTATTCTGTATCGATGAGAGAAAGTACACGTATCTGCAATTGTTACCACGCATTGTGTGTATACTTGTGGGTGTGATTGATTAGGATGTAGGTCAAACAGCAATTGAACTGTGAAGGACTTTGCACAGCGCGGTTAGTGTCACACTAGAGTGAATACGTCAGCTCACGGTAACGGAGCAAGGGAATATGTGGTCGGAGCAGAATACATGCCTACTGAACGCGAGATGAGAAAAGAATTCAGAGAGACGGCTCTAGATGAAGGGTTAGAAGGTGACGAAATTAAGGAATATGTCAATGAAAGAATAAATAGCCATGGCAACATTTAAGATCAGTAAGCCAAAGGACACTTCAGGAAGTGGTGCAACAACACCAGTAGAAATAAGGGATAGGTACGATGAAGGACGTAGCAGATTGCCAGTGATCAACATGCTCCCGTTCAATGAAAGAGCGGACCGCATTGACGAGTACCTGAAAACTTTCGAACGCATTGTTACAGCAAGCAACGTTGAACGCGGTTGATTGGCCAGTCCTTCTCACTGGATTGCTCTCTAGATCAGCGAAAGAAGTGTGCAACGCGCTGTCAGAGACTGAGCGCTAAGCCTACGAAGCGCTGTATCACTGCTACGAAGTCAACGCGGCCAGACACCGAGGCTAGTTTCGCCAGGCCAAGAAGAAGCCAGAGGAAACCCACACCCAGTTCCATAACCGACCACGTCATCTCTGGGTTAGATGGGTGGAACTAATGGACATCAACTGCTACGAACCTCACGCAATCAGGGAGGAGGGCGTGAAAGAAGTGGTGCTGGGGCAGTACTCCTTGACGACACTGCTGAAGTGACAGACCTGTACGAGGAAAGCCTGCTGGCAGGTGGGCGTGGACAAGCGGTAAAAGCCACACTTTACCAAACACCACCCACACACCACACACACCACCAACCCGAGGTACCACCAAGCCCGACTGCCCAGGACAACTAAACGCGGCCTCCATCGCCAGAGACGAGGCGGAGAGACCCGCGTTGTCTGAATCGAGGAGGAAGGACGCCAGGTAGTCCAAACAGAAGAAGGACAAACAGCGTCTCAGCGACTCAGTCAAACCAGTTACCTGCTTTTCCTGTGGCAGAGAAGGGCATATTTCGAGGAAATGCCCAGAGGCCAAGAGCAAGAAACAGTACACGGTGAGCCTGGTCACCATTGGCTGCCCACCAGACAACCGCCACTGCACTGGGGACGAAGTAAACGGACAGAAACGCAAGAATCTCTTGAACTCAGGGTGTGAAGCGCCAGAAATCGTCGCGTGGCACCTGGTGAGCCCAAAGAATACGACCCACAAGAAAGTCATCATATCGTATGCCAACACCAGCATCAAGGAGGAGCTACCAGTAGCCGTCATCAAAGTGAGGTCGAAATTCTTCATAGGCCGAAAGGATGCGGTCTGCATGAAAAACCTCTAGACACTCCTTATTCTGGGAGGGAGGTTTCTCACCCTTAAACCCAAGAGGTTGAGGATTGCAAACTGCTCACTGATGGAAGAAGAGTGGGAACCACCCTCCCTAGCACCAAGTCCCAACCCCAAACCAACACCCTTGACCAGGAAGGGGTTGCAGGGGATTGATGTGGGCCTGGAGAAACCGCAGAGGAGTGCAGCTGGGGGGCAAGGACAGTCCCAAGAAAGAAGACGTCCACGCCCACAGGGGGAGAAAGCCCAGTGATGACGGAGATGACGAGGACGACACGCCACCAAATGTCATCGCCGGGAAGAAAGAGGGACTGCAGCAACAGCTGCAAAAGGCACTTTGCGAGGATTCACGGGTTGGAAGAAGAAGCTGCCTTCCAAACCAAAATGGTAGGACGTGGCCTCGATGTGGTTTTCAAAGTGACACGAAAGTTCGAGAAGGAAATTGCCCCACTTCGCCACGAGAGATCGAGAGTTGTGCCCGACAAGGAGGCAGTATGTAACCTAAATGAGACATCTCCTAAGACCCCGGAACCCCCTGCTGCGTTAGGAGTAAAATCCTAGCAGGTGGTGGGGGGGGGGGGGAACTGATATGTGCATTAAAGAATTAAAAGGCGAACTGAACTGCGAGTTGGAATGATAAATTGAATGGATGATAAATGGAAATAATTATGAATTCAACTTTTGACTGCACTATGATTGTAAATATATTTTTAGATAGAAATGTTTGATTGTTGCTGTAACCCCCTCGAGGTTACCAGATTTGTTTCCCCTTGCGGCTTTTCAAGCTTGGGGAAATACTAGTTGGGGAAATAGTAGGTGAAAATGTAGTCCCACAGACAGATAAACCCCTGTCTGTGGACAAGGTCTTTTGTATATTAAAACCCCCCTTCAGTTTGTACTAGGGGGGAATGTGTATCTTTGTGGTGCGGCCGAAGTGAGAGGCAGAGTTTTCCCAGTGAATTTATCGGCGCGACCGAGTTACGCTATTGCGCGATAGCGCGGATGAATCGCGGATCCACGTGTTCGCGGGAACTCTGTCCCTCCTTCAGTTTAGCCCCTGGTACCAAGGAGAACGGCTGTCTCCCGGTGCGTCTCGTCTGTACGAGGTATGTGGTATAATGCGTTTATGTAATTTGCATTTGGTGTAAATGAACTTGTTAAAGAACGATCCCTGTATATATTGTACTGTCGTAAATTACAGCAAAGTTGTGTTGACGCGGTTATGTATCTAGTATGTTGTCCCCTGCAGTGCATGCAGTGGGGCGATGTATGTATAAAATATTGGTCCCATGAGAAAGTTCATTGTTTAACCTTTATGTGAAATATAATAAAGATCGGGATGGGTTGGGGTTGATGTAGATTTCTGTTTGCTGTCCCGTGCACGTGTTGAGGCGCTAGGGCGCCGCCATCTTGGGCACCACGTGGCCGCTATATGGGGTCTGTTCCCCCATTGTGTGGTTTGCATATTCAGTGGAGGTATGAACTGTAAAACTGCCTCATTGATGTTGACGTATTAGCTTATATATATTGCTTATGTTGGGACCCGTAATTCATTTGTCAGGTCGGTCTTTGTTTCAGGCCACCTTTCCTTTTTCTCTTCCCTTGCGTTCTTGGTTCTTCCTTTTCTCTTTCTCTTTTCTTCGCTTTCCTGTTTCACCTTTCTTCTTTTAGTCTTCTTTTGCGTTGCCGCAATTTCCTTTCCTTTCCTATTTCATCGTTCCTATCTTTTCATCTTTTTACTCGTCATTTCTTTTATCTTTATTCCGGGGTTTTAGTTCGTTAGAGGAATAAAAGTATATTTATTTGTTTATTCTTTTTTAGTCCGTGAGGAGAGAATCTGTGTGCGTGAAGCGCAGCCTCTAAACCGAACCAAAAATTACTTTTGTAAGACGACGTACACATTAGCGTGCTAATTTTTCCGCTGGTGTGTACCGATTACAGTCGAATTTTTATGACCTGCAAGGTAATGATAGTGGTTCAGAAGGCGAGTATATTTTGCTTTCCAAGGTATGAAATTGTGCTTCATCTTTCATTCCCTTGCACAACCTCAGCGCACGTACGTAACACTCGCTGGCCACACAACATAAATAGCATCAGGTTGTATGCTTTCCTAAGAAAGACGTAAATTTCTGTAGCTCCTGGCAATGAACCACCAAAGTTGTTGGGGGGCGGTGAGAAGGGGGAAACTGTACGACACTTCTATTATTCACTGTATCTTATTTTTGTTACCAGTCAGTTAAAGCTATCATCTGGTACTGGTATAAGCCATTCTTTAAAAATAAAGGCTCTCCATCACTGAAATAACCAGGTTATATATCTCATACTTAGACTACATGTGTTTAGAGACTTTGCTAGACCCCTGTTGTCGCCGGTAACTGTGCATACGTTTAGGCTTGCCCCACATTGAAGACCGCTTCGGTGGTCTAGTGGTTCAGGCGTCCGCTTCCGAGGCGGGAGGTCGCATCCCAGCCGAGTCATACCTAAGACTTAAAAATTGGCACTCTAGTAGCTGCCCTGCCAGATGTCTGGCGCTATGGGGAACAGTACTAGGACTGGTTGGCCTGGTGTCAGTATAATGTGACTGGGTAGGACTGAGGCCTGTGTTGCGACAACAGTCACCATGTAAACGCGCAGAACAACTGGAACCAATCAAATGACGAGCTCTATTTAGGATGTGTAACAAGCGGAGCCAATCAAATGGCGAGCTATATTTCGAAGGTCTTTCAAGGGGCGGGGGGAAGGGAGGGAGAGGGGGATTTTCCCAGAGGAGGGGGGTTTAGGGGAAGGGGTGGGGTGGGGTATAGGCAGTAAAGATCTTCCAGGAAACTGCAAGGTTTTCAGTGGTGACCCTACGAGATTAGCATATTTTACGTGATACTGTATTTTGATTGGCTCCAGTTATTCTGCGCGTTTTCATGCTCCAGTCCCACGTGTGGCACCACGTAAACTTTGTCTAAGCAGCACCGTCCTGATATGCACATATTTTGCGACTGGACGTTAAGCAACAAATACCCACCACCACCACCACCACCACATTGAAGCGTAAGGGAATGGTCTTTGTTAACACACGGATTTCACGAGGATCGGCGTACAAGTAATTTCAGTGTGCGGATGTGAAATCGAAACTGAGTAAAGGGCACGTGCAAGGACGATCTGTGCAAAATCCTCACCGCCCCATACCATTGAAATATAAAAGAGATCTGTATGCTTACGCGGAAGGAACTATATATTTCAAGCTCTCAAGTGGGACCGAATTGTGAACGCTGCCGATATAATAGCGTATATATGTGGATGGGACATTTAAACGTGCTAAACGGCTTTAGTTGGGGCTTAGCTGCTTTTGATAGCTGCGAAATTATCATACTTTGAGTCAGCTGTTACAGAGAGAAAACTGCTCAGACGTTTAAAAGAAAGTTGCGTATTGGTGTAATTCTGGTGTGAGACGCAGACGAAGATTCCTGCTAGAACGTTTTTTTAAAATGCAGATGCAGAGGAGAAGGACTACTGTTGACGACAGTGAAGATTACTTTCGATAAGGTGAAAATAGTGCTTTATTCCTGATGACGAATAGTATCGTAACAAGATTATATACTCAGCATCAGCAACATCACTAATGTTTGCTACAGAGCTATGGCAGCAGCAGATTCAAGACCACATCTGACGTGTACGGTGTGCCAGGAAGTGTATAGGTCGCCCAGGTTCTTGCCATGTCACCATTCGTACTGCCTGAAGTGCCTGGAGCAGCTAGCCGCCGCCAATGGGCAGTCCATTCCCTGTCCTATCTGCCGGAAGCGTGCGCCTGTACCCTCCGGTGGGGTGCAGTCTTTCCAGGTGAACTTTTACTTCACTGAAGAGGAACTGGAGAGTGCACGCAAAGCCAAAGAACACACGATGTGTTTTGTGCACCCCGAGGAACGCCTGTGTTTCTACTGCAAACCGTGTGAAAAAGTCATATGCATCAAGTGCAAGCTGACCAGACACGAGGGACATGAGACAGAGGACCTGTCCGAGGCAGCAGGCCGATGCAGAGAGGAGATACAGCGCTCGTGGGACCGCATGGAGGAGAGCGTGAAAATGGTCAAGAAGAAGCTGTGTGACGTTCAGAAGAACAAAGACGCTGCCCGGCAGAAGAGGATCGCTGTGAAAGAGCAGGTAAGGAAGCACGCTTTCAAGAGGTCGAGACAAGATATCTTGTTAGGAATCTAACATCTCCCTGTACACGCATCGTTTGTTTAGCAACATATCACATTCTGAAACATCCTTACGACATGTCATTCGGTCCTAATTGCCAAGAGATGAAGGATCCAATTAATCGACCAGCAAAAGAAAATGTATGTCCGCAGGAAGGATAGGAGGGGTGAATTAAAGATAGGAAATGATTCTGCAGTCACATCTGATTGCTTCACTTCATCCGTTCAAAAGAAACCAAGATTGTTTGAAATGTACCATAATTATGTGTACTAGGGGGGAAGCAATAATAAGTAACGATACTTCTGTTTGTTCTATCGTTTGTCAGATTAAGGTCAGACGTGATGTCCTGTTGAAGAAGGTGGACATCTGGTATAACGCAGCATTGAAAGCTCTTGACGACGTCGCCTGCAGTTTGGAAGCTCACCTTACTAATGACACACACTGTGTGCAGCGCGAGCTCAACTTCCTTGTGGGACTCAAGAAGCGCGCGGAGTACGCCCTTGACGCGGCCTCAGACGCAGAGGTCGTGGAGGTCGAGAAGGAGACGCGCGAGGGGCGGGTCAGCGCGGACGAGCTAAGCGCGCTGCAGAGAGGCCTGCCTACCATTACGCTGCGCCCAGGCCTGCACGGGGATTTCAACAACAACGTCGACCGTGACATCCGTCAGTTCCTTGGCGTTCCCGTCAGGCTCACCTTGCCGTGTGAGAAGATCGAGGAGGTCGTGAGTCGCCACATTCGCTGTGGGGAAGAGAGCTCGTGTCGCGAGATACACGCTGTACGAATACGGCTGGACGAGCGAACGGATATCGCCTTTGGCGACCCGGGAGGGGAACACGACAACGAAACTGTTTCCTTCCTGCTTCCCGGCGGTCAAGAGCTAAAGCAGATTAATTTCGGGTCAAAGGTCACGTTTCTCACTCGCCATATCTTCCTTCGGGAGTGGAAGTGTCTAAGACAAAGAGTTTTTGGTTCAAAGTCAGACAGTCAGTTCGTCATGCGGCATGAAGTTGGCCAAGATGACAGCGAGGTATTCCAGCTAGGCTCGAAAACTAACGACGGTAAAATGGAGATCGAGAAGGGGCCAGTACTGTTTCAGCCGGACCTTAAGAGACTGCATAATTTTGACGCCAACAAGGCGGGGAATCTTTTTGCTGTTATAGACGACGAGACACGCGTGGCGGAACAAGAGGACAGCAGCTCAAAAACCCCGCAGATGACCACACCTACCGAAGCTAGTTCAGCAACAAGCAAGAATTATGGCAAGGAGAGAGAATGGGCGTCTCCTAGAGTAGTGCAGATATACGGAAAAGGGGAGGACGATGCCATCGCCACCTACACCCCACCGGAAGTACCGTTCTTTCCAACCGACGTCTGCTTCTGGTTTATCGACGACGATGAGAAGCTGCTTATAGCTGACTGGATGAACGACTGTGTGCACGTAGTAGCGGTGTCTGAAGACGGCACTTGTTGCTTCCAGCGCTACCTGGCGGCAGGGTGCGGCGATATTGTGCGGCCCACAGCTCTGAACACCGACCTCGAGGGCCATTTGCTGATTGGATGTGGTAATGGATGGATCCTTAGGTGCCGGTCTAAAAGCAGCGACGACGTTCGTTCTTCAGATTCCGAGACCTCGTCTAACGAAGGTTCAGGGTCGGATTAAAACCTACAGGTCGCCTGAAAAACGTTAGAAAATGATGGCAATAGCTGTCTCTCTAAACTACATGACTTCCTATATCTTACAGCTTTCCCAGCACGATGAAAAAGACATTTATTTATTATCTTGAAAGAAAATCAGAATTTGATAACAACACCTGGCGCATGCGCAGAATGGACCAGCAGATCTGTATCGAACGGACCAGACCCGAAGACAATTTCAACGTGCTGGTAGAATTTAAACAATGAAAACGGACAAGTACGCGTTCGGAACGTGTCATACCAGATTTTTTTCTGGTAGAAGAGACAAACAACTGTTCCACCTTTGACTGCTTCACAACGTGCAGTTTGGTGAACTTTAATGAATGTTATCTTCACTGGTTTGAAAGAAGACTGATCTATTTTATTGATGCCAACAATTAAAACTTCAATTCTACCCCGGAACTTTTTGGTTTTGAGAAATAAATGTAAAATATATATTTCAGTTTTATTATGTCTGTATGTCAGCTGTTGATGGATCAGCTATTGTACAAATTGTATGAGCAAATTATATTTGTGGTTCATATAAAATGCAAAGGAGGTGCTGGGAGATGAATTTCTCATGTTTCCTGTAGAACGCAATCTTTTCTCGCCTTTCTCTTTGTGATATTACGTTGTGACTACGAGAAACCCGCGGACCGGTACACGGCAACCAAAATTTAAATGTAATATTATCTTGTCACGGCACCACAATTGTACCATTACGTAGAGTATCACGAAACCACAAATACAGAACACCACAAAGGCCTTGTTTACCGTTCAGTCTTTTATTCCTCCAGGTCTGGCCTCCTTTCTCCAACATACATTAAATTCCACCAAAATGCTGTATGAATCACGAAACACCAAATCTCAACTTTCTATCCTGCCATTTCATCAACCCGGATATCTTCATCAGTCGGTCAACTTCTGTTGTGTCTATTAATTCCCAGTAAGGTTTATATACCTATCTATCACTAAAGTTCCCACGATCTGTATGTGCTGTTGTGACTGTGTTTGACATGTGGACAGTGCATGCGGGAAACTACAACCTCTATATTTATGGTTAACTGAGTGCATTGCAGGTCAATTCCCAGCCCTGTCAAATATCCCATATCCTTTCCTAAACTGTACTCTAACACTACACCTAGCATCTTTATTACCTACAACACGCATATTGTTATATCTTTTTCTTTCTCGCCTAAACGGGTAAACCCACACACTGCACAAAAAGGGGTGGATATCTGCTCGCATGCACATATACATGCACGCCACCCATATACAAAATTCTTTCAGAATATTACTACATATTACTATTGGTCATTAAAGCGTTAAGAGTTTCGGGATATTCTGTGTCCATTCCAAGACATGTACGCAGGACTACAATAAATTTGGATGTAGCACTGTGTTTAGATTACCCACAACCAATATGTTTCGGTTTCAGCGCGGATCTATAACACTGGATATCTGTCTCGGGGTCAAGGTCGTGGAGGTTAGAGTAGGGGTCAATATGTCAGAACGGGTATAGGTACAACAAAAAGAACTTGGCCTAGTGAGACTTAGGAAGTCGACGATTCAGGGCATGGGCCCTTCTTCAGGACGCCACAATTAAACAGATAAATAAAAATCACTTAGCTGACAGGAACGCTGGTCATGCACGGCCGATGTACAAGAGGAGAGGTGCATTGATTCACGCTATCAACCTATGCGACAGCAGCAAGCGAAGATCTGCTGTGGGCACACTTTGTATATTGCAAGCTAGTATGAAAGCATAATTTAAAATTTTTTCTATTTAATCTAAACTATACGTTCTAAAATCAAAAGCAGCATAATAGTTGATATTATTAATTTTTTTACCTTCTGACATTAACAAAAATATTCCTTTGTTAGTGATGTTATCCAGAAAAGTTTTACTTAACACACCAGTATGGTAATGTTCATTATGAAAATAGATTGCATTATCTTAGACTATACAATGTGAAATACAAAAGACTAAGATGTGATAAAAAATGAGGTGTACAACATAACATGGTAAGTACTTATAAGTCTTACTTCCATTTGATTATTTTTCGAACAAGCAGACAGAATTAATTTTACCAAGAAATTCACTTATCTATTAGGTTGTCACGTTAAAAAACTATTAACATTTGCCATAATCTGCCCACCGATACTGTCAATGCAAAACAATAGATGTTCTCAGCCTTTATAAGCAATCATTAGAACATGTTGAATAAAACGATTGTTGAATTTTCAAAACAAAACCCTGTCAAACGCAAACACAAAACACACAGAGTCAGTGGGCCAAAAGAAGCATTTATGACGATTCTTAAAATTAGTAACAGTAACCATACCTAATGAACAGCAAACGAGGACCGAACGCTTAATTTATCAATACAAGAAGTACTTGAAACGCTCAAAGTGACCGTATGCAGACACACGCGAGCAAGGGAACTTACCGTACCCAAACACGTAGCAAAGAGAGAGTCGAAAGAAATGGACAATGCAGATCCTCAAAAAAGATCTGCCATCCCTTTCTTTATAACGACGCTAGTCTTCACACAGCTAACCCTCGGTACACAACCTGAACGTGTGCATACAGAGGATCCCTAGTAAATGTAATCAGCCCGCTCACCAACAGCTAGTGCTGACAACTAGGATCCAAGACAAACACAACATAGGACAATTATATAGGATTTCATGTAACTGTCCTATGTTGTGTTTGTCTTGGATCCTAGTTGTCAGCACTTGCTTAGTCTGCATACGGTCACGTAGAACTTGAGTATTCACTTCCGAAATCCGCTCGATAACGATGTCGGGGTCTATCACCAAACAGACAAACACCGGAAGAGGCGAATACCACGCGCTGACTGCGTGATACTTTGAACCTGCTAACCAGCGAACTGTTGGGAAAAGCGAGCTGGCCGACATCCAGTGACATGTTGACTGGCTGATTCCCTGTCCGTGGTGGTCAGGCCACGGTATTAATAAACTATTATCCGTACTTTTGTTAGTCGATTCCAGAGGCTGACGCATAATTATCATATATCACCGGTGGAAGCTAAATATAAATGCATTGTGTGTTTTCTGTGTCAGCAAATGGCCCATTGCTGGTAAAAAAAAAAATAAATTACAATCACTACATGTGGTGAACTCGAAGCAAGCTCAAAGCCAGCCATTTACGATGATTTGCTGTACACGGTTGATGTTGTCTGTCACATCCCCCAACCAAGATGGGAGCTGAAGTCGGGAAAAGTGGGTTTCGGGTGCTCGATCAATTAAGCTTCCTCTCTGGACGAAACAATAGTGACGTTGAATGAAAGTCCTTGTAAAACAGTAATGATCTTCCAATTTCACATACATACAACTCGTAACCATGGTGTTCTTTTTCTTCTGTGCAAAAGATTCACGGTGACGATTATCCCTCATCTGCCAAAAAGGTCGTTTATATACATATTTTGACTTGAGAGTACTATAAGACCAAATAAGATATCGTGCAACTATTGAACTATACACAGATTCTCATGGCAATGTAAAAAAAAAATGGTATTTATATGCTGGGTAATAGCGAAGGAGTTACACTACACTGTTCTGTTCTCATGCGACTATAATACAGCGCGGTGGTTACAAAAATCTACCTGTACAGTCATAGAATA
This sequence comes from Lanistes nyassanus, assembly GCA_004794575.1. Classification (NCBI taxonomy): domain Eukaryota; kingdom Metazoa; phylum Mollusca; class Gastropoda; order Architaenioglossa; family Ampullariidae; genus Lanistes; species Lanistes nyassanus. The sequence continues at coordinate 243,695 of SMGT01016054.1, forward strand.
TATGTTACACCCGGCACAATGAAATGTAATATTTATGTTTCATAGGTTTCGCCTTTCGCTGTAATTAACGTTTAGTGATATTGTCAGTAAAATGCTATGAAAGTTCTTGTAACAATACAGTATGAGTAAATGCCATATTGCGTGGCCAACGTACGGCCTTTAATTCAAGGCCTTCCCGTGTGCCTATTTTTTCCTGCAAATATATGCACAAGTTCACAAAGAACCACCAGTTTCGAAAATCGCACAAATTAAGATCAGCATCAATTATATTTTCTTTCTACTTTTAGTGCAGGATTTCTCGTGGCATCTTAATTAGGAGCGTAAATTATCTCCCATTCCCTACCAAGTATAATTAAAGAACAAGCGCGCGCACCGCGACAAAAAGGCACACACACACACATGCATGTGCATCAAAAAATGACCAAAAACATAGTTACGCTAATTTATTACGACTGCTTATTTTACAGCTTAATCCAGCCTTTTGTCCTGCCGTAATATAAGCAATGCGAACAACTTCGGACATACATTACATCCATTTTAAGTATGTTGAAATCGGCATGCACTACACCCTCGACGCAAAAAAAAAAAAAAGAAAAAAAAAAGGTTAAATTCCGTTGATTGTACGATTTGGGGTGTCGGGAAAGATAATCGTGTCATGGAACAGTGAGCGTTAGTTCCCTTGGAAAGGAAATGTAATCTGCTACTTCCTGTTTCGAATTTGTAGTCAAATAGTTATAACGATGTTTGTCACAAGCACTCAGAGGAAATTCTGGACGTTTACTGGGGAAACAGAACTCGCACAGCTGAGAAAAGAGGCAAACCAAAAGTATATTCAAACACATGGACAGCATATGTCGGTATGCTAAACGTGGCAGTTTCAATGAGAGGGCGGATGATAATTCATTGAATTATAATTATTCAATAGCTTAAGCAGTCACTGAGATGTGGAGATAGTGAGATCATACTAAGATAGTTCGTTATATGATTAATAATTTAAATAGTTATTTTATTTTATCTGGGCAATGGTTAGATTTCATTTAGGATTTAGCTGGGGTAGGGAAAGGATTCAAAGTTCATTTGAAGGCCCTGGGCATGACTAGTATGCACTACTGATTTCAGAATCATCTGTGCCTATGTACAACAGCAGGGTTGAATTATTAAAGATGAGTTATAATAAAAAATTAAACTTGGTTCTTTCTCATAAAATTATCCAAAGTATTATTAATGAAAGGATGGATCTTTCATATTATGCTAAAGTTACATGTTTAGATCTTTTTGCAGCTTTCATAAAACAGTTTTCACTATGTACTCTGGGTGTCATAATGAAGGCTTTTTTACAAAATGTCACTGTACTGTAAAAAAAAGGTTATTTAAAGCCTTCATTATGATTGTGATTGACATGCAGTAATTTAATTAATCACTGAACTATTTTTATAGGATGAAGAGATTGCAGCATTCTTTTTAACTCCAGCAGAGGAAAGGTTGCTGGTCAGACAGTATGAGCTTGTCCTGAGGGAGTTCTGCAACAAATTTCAACCTCCATTCCCAAAGTATATTTTGGTAACAATGTTAATATCTAATTTTAGGCACTGTGGCGTATGTGTGTGTTTTGTGGTGGAATAGGGATAGGCATGTAAAGAAATAAGACAACTTGGTTAAACTCATTCCCAACAATGTATTGACAACTGTTTCCATTGCTTGGATTCGCATAGATTGCAGCACTTTGGAAATAAATGCTGCTTGCAAACTACCACACATGCAGTAATCTGCATTATGTACTTAGAAGATATCAGTTTTTGAACATCAAAATAATTATAGGATATTATTAGAATTGTGTTGAAAAAATGTTCAATGGTACATACTATTTGTTGTTAGATGTAGCCACTGCATGCACCTATACAATTTAGCTTCATGTAAGAAGTCATGACTTCCCCTGTGATCTCTGTATCAGCAATAAAACATACTTCCAATGCAGACTGAAAGAAAAATTTAAGAATAAAATAATTCTCACCAGAAATCCATCTGTTGCTAATTCCGTGTAAAAAGCTGCATTAGAAAAGTGGACTCAACATGTGGATAGTTGCTACACATCCATAGTGAATACTTTAGCATTGGCAGCTATTGTTCCAGATAGAGTTGGCCATTTAAAATGAAAATGGTTGCACATCAATTTTCAGGGTACGTCTCTCATGTACTTTAAGAGATTCTGGGTGAACAATTGTGTGATGGACTACCACCCGAAGGATATCATGTAAGTTGAACATGATCAGGCTTGTTTACTTTTCAGCTGCTTTCATCAGCCTGGTAGATCATTCAGATGCAAGGTTATAAAGTTAATTTTTAAGAAAAGAAAAGAGTTATTCTGCAAGCATGTTACATATTTTCAAGTGTTTTTTCAAGTTATCTGTTGTCATCTTTCAGGCTTACATGTGTGTACCTAGCATGCAAGGTAGAAGAGTTCTATGTGGCTATTGGACAATTTGTGAGCAATCTGAAAGGAAATCGAGAAAAATTTGCTGACACCATCCTTGCATTTGAGCTGCTACTCATGTCTAAACTACAGTACCACCTCACAGTTCATCATCCTTACCGACCACTAGAAGGCCTTCTGATAGACATTAAGGTATTGTTTATTTCTTGTTGCTTGGTTTACAAGATGTTTAGAAAAACACCTATTTTTCAATTACAGAAGATCCTCATCCACTTTTCACATCATTCAGACTTTTTTTTTTAATGCACTATATCTTTACAACAGATTTAAAATGTCTATGATTGCAAAAGTAATGATTACTAATTAGTAATAAGACAATGTTTATGATTAGAATGTTTAGAAAAGACAGGAGTATTGTGGGTTTTTTCCCCAGGGTACTGAAGGTTTTTTTTAAATTTTAAGGTAAACAGTAAACCTATATATCTTGCCTGTGATAAAAAAATATCCAAAATGGCTTTAAATTATGTTGATTGTTGCCATGGATTTTTATTTCTGAAAACTGGGATTATAAAAGATTATCGGTTTCACAGTAAATGATATAAGAAATTAAATGTAATGTGTGCATACTTTCTCTCAGTTTATACCTATGCTTATCTTCACTGGCATGCCTGTGTGTTGAAAGTATGCTGTCAGATGACCAAAGAAGGCTGGCAAATTTTAAAAGAATTGAAGGGCACAAATTATCTCACTGGATATGTCTACATTTCTGGAACCAATTTGTTTTTTCTTGCTAGACAAGGTTTCCAGAGCTTGATAATCCTGAACGTTTGCGAAAAAATGCAGAAGAATACATTGAGAGGTGTCTTCTGTCTGATGTGGTTCTTATTTTTTCACCCTCACAGGTAACAGTTGGACATCAATATTTAGTAGGGTCATTTTTTACTTGACACATGATGAGTTTTTAGAGGAGTACAGTTCAATCGGTGAATGTATAGAATTCACATTTTCACAACAGCTGATAAAGTTTCTCATTGTCTTGTAAACTTAAAATAGCACCTTGCTCCCATCACTTCTGGCAAAATAGTTAATTAAGTAACAAACAGAGGAATTGATAAGACTTTAAATCTTGTATCAGTGCATTGCTGTTGCGAATACATTTTAGAGATATGTGTATTTAGAGTATGCATGCTAATTTTTGGTTCAAATGCCCTAGAGCAGCCTTAGAGGGTGTACAAGAAAAAAAAACCCCCCAGAAACTGGAAAGGTAATTAAGAGATATTTGAAATAATGAAGTGGGTATAACTTCAAGACTGGTCTTAGATTGACTAAGAAAACACCTGAGATAAAAAAAAGCCTGCAGAATTTCACTAACTGGAGCATTTCATGTTGGTGTCATTCCTACAGTTACAGTAAAATATTATTCCGGTGTTTCAGATTGCTTTAGCTGCCATCCTGTATAGTGCTGGCAGAGAGTCCATCAATATGGACAGGTGAGACATTTGTAATTTTTACAGCAACACAGGTTTCATTTGATTGTATTGATACTAAACTGTACTTCTGATGCCCAACAGCTCCATTTTTATAGGAACTGTGCCAGCATCATGTTGTAGATTTTCTGTAAATTTTTTGTATATCGGCTAAACCTTTGTTAAAAATCTCATTTTAGAAATTTCTTTAGTGCTTTTAGAATTTTTTAAAAGCAAGAGTCAAAATGACACTCTAGCCTGAAATCTAAGAGTAATTTTGTAAAAAGCAGGGTCAACCTAAGCAGCTTCTGATGTTAATTTGGCAAATGTTACAAAATCTGTGTGTCAGTACTGTCATTGCAACGCACAGCTTTAAAATCTCCATTATTCTTGTGTGTAAATTACTGTTTGTTATCAGGAGTTCTGTCCTTTCCCTTTGAGCTGCATGAGCACCACCTACTTTTCCTGAGTGCTTTTTGACATACATGGGACAGCTCATTGTGCACTGTGTAGTGGGAATGGGTTCTTTTGACCTATTCAGAGAGTTGTAGTTTTGGATCCTGTGCTCAGGCACCTGTTTACATGGTTAGCTGTCTGAGTACTCTAGTTTCTGGTTTTTTTCTCATTCCTCGTTCACCTCAACATTATCCTCTCCCCTCAGATCCCTCTATTGATAAACCCTTTGTTGGTGGCTTCACATTGTACAATTAACAACCAATCCTCAAAAAACAAAACGTTCAAAATGCTAACATCATAATATGCTTACTGTGGAACGTTGTCTGTTACATGCACTTGTGTCAAACATACTATTGTATATGACATCCCAAAGCACTGAGCAGACACTGAACAGTTAAGCTTGTTACATGCCATACTTGAGAGGTGTCCCACCTCAGCCCTTGAAGAATAACGTAATTAGTGGCTGGATTAAGTACAATGTTGTGTATCTTATGAAGAGAATGCAGTTGTGGTAGTGGTGAAAACTACAGATGGAATATGAAGCATTTTACATTTTGAAAGAATAGTTTGTTGATGTAATTGTATGTATGCTGCAAATATTTGACCAAAGAGTAATCCAGAATGTGGCCTAGTGGTCAGCGGCCACCTGTGCTGTTTGATAATTTCTTTTACTGCAGTGAGTAAAGACAACACTAGTCAAAGTAATGCAAACATATTTCTTTTCATTTTTTTCCTTCAATTTTTGTTTCTAAAACTGCATGCACTTTTGTACTTTTGATTCTCTGCAGAGTAAACATTTTTCAAAATCACAAAAAGAAAAGCATAAGCTTGTGTTTGTCAACCATGAAGTAAATGATGGGAAGGGATGTGCATGTACCTACACTAATAGGAAGATGGAGAGAGAAAAGGCACAAGTGGTGAAAATGCTTTTAGTTTGAATCTGTATGTAAATTTGAGGGGTTCCTTCTCCAGAGTTGAAATATTAGATTCCTCTGTATGTAACAGAAGTTCTTATGGTAGGCTACCCAGGAGATTAAATAGTAGGATGGTTTGTTTAAATATTTTATATGTGTTGCAGATATGTGACAGAAATTCTTATGGCAGGCTGCCCAGAAGATGAAGTGCAGAAGTGTATCTACCAGCTTAGACGTAAGTCTGTCTTAAAAGTTTTGTTGCAATTATTAACACAACTTCCACTGTTTCTTTTGAGAAGTATGTTGGCATTTATTCCTGCATTTGAACACACCATATGGCAACTTTTGCCCTTTGCTGTTAATCTTTTACTTCCATGTAAATGAACCACCTCATTTGTCAAATGATTAAGGAGGGAGGTCGCTGGTGTGCAGGCCAGCCAAGTCATACCTAAGACTTAAAAATTGCAAATCTAGTAGCTTCTCTGCCAGATGCCTGGTGCTATAGTGATCAGCATTAGGACTCATTGGCCTTTTGTCAGTATAATGTGACTGGGTGGAACTGAAGCCTGTGTTGCACATTAACCTGTCTGAAGCAAAACCATCCTGATCTTCAGTTGAGGACTGGACGTTACGCAATAAATCAATTCATACAATTATTTTTAATCCTTTTGGCAAAAAAGAATGAACATACCTGGTAATCTGACAAGTTGACAGAGCTAGAAAAAATATTTTTCTTTTCTTAAAAGCGGCTTTAGCAAATTATTAGACAGGACGCATGACGTGGAAGGTTCAAGCTCCATGCTGTCAGTAATTGATTCTTTGAAAATTGCAGTTTGTGTTTATTATTTTAGGGATAAAGCACATGGTCAAATCCACTGAACCTATTCCTAGAGAACAGGCTCATTTAACACAGAAGAAAATGGAGAAGTGTCGTAACCAGGAGAATAACCCTGACAGCGAAATGTAAGAGGTTTTTATTCTCTCCATTTTTTTGCTCAGTTTAATATATAACTTTTAATTGCTGTATTTCATTGAGCCACCATCGCCACATGGGAATTTTATCTTTTTATTTCTATTAAAAGTCTTCATTGTGGGCAGTTGACAACTTCAGTTCATCACATCCACATACTGTAGGTGCTAAAGAAAGATATATCAGTGAGCAAAGAAAGCAGTTAAAAACATGTCTATCTGGCAGTTTGATTGCATGTAGGAATCAGGGGTTTGTTCTGTCCACAGGTATAGAGCTAAAATGGCAGAGATGTTTGAAGAGGAAGAAGATATGAGAAGTCGGAAGCGAGCTAGAAAAGATGAGGTAAAACGGTTTTGTAAATGTTGCTGTTGGTGATATTTATAGTTGATGGTGAACAACTGTTAAAAATGGGGATGTTGGTTTCTGTTTGTCAACAACACCAAGTGATGCCTGTTCTATTACAAACACACACTCGTAATGAAACAAAAACACAAAAAGCTGTTTTCTTTATAAAAGAAAAACAAGTGACTGCCGCTTGGAGGATAAACCCAAATTAAATGTAAAACAAGGGAACTGTACCAAGCTAGAAAGGGACAAAGACGAAGACAATCTACATGTTTCGGGGCACTACCCCTTCATCAGGACGACACACAAACGACGAAAAAAACGACGAAAAAATGAAAAAGACTTATCTGCAGTAGAAGTGGTGCGTCGGCTGCATGGCAGGAGAAAGACCAGGGGACAGTGAGTAAGAAAGGTTGAAAAGAGGGGCAGCCAATCGCAAGGGGGGTAGGAAAGGGCAGAGAAGGGTGGGGGGGAGAGTGGGCGGGGGAGAGAGAAAGGGAGAGAAAAAGCAGTGCGGGTAAGGGGGCGTCGGTGAGAGAGAGAGAGAGAGAGGGAAGGAGGTGAGAGAAAAAAGTTAGAGAGACGGAGGGGTGAGGGGGTTAAAGGAAAGGAGGGGGAGGGTCAATGTTTTAGGTTGAGTCCAGTAGGTGCCATGGTACCGAAATGGGTAATGAAGTAGGACTCCATATTCTTACGGTCAATGGAATCGCCCTTCATTTTCCAGATATTGGATGGTTGGAACATAATATCCGCAACAGCTACACGGGCCCCACACCAGAACTGTACAGACGCTACATCGACGACGGTCTAGGCGCCACTTCCCTCCCTGAGTCTCAGTTATTGCAGTACATCCATTACATACAACACTTCCACCCCTCCATTCAATACACCTACACCATTTCATGCACCTCTGTCACATTCCTCGACATCAACATAACATTGCAGAATGGCTACCTTGCAAGCACCATCCATTACAAACCTACGGACTCACACTCCTACCTCGATTTCCACTCATCTCACCCACCCTCCACCCTGCACAGCATACCCTACTCGCAGTTTCTGAGACTCCGTAGATTATGCTCTGATGACACTGACTTCCATGAACAATCCGACAGAATGATAGACTTTTTCCTCGCCCGTAACTATCCCTCCAGACTTCTACA
>SMGT01016054.1:252049-309816 GCA_004794575.1 Lanistes nyassanus
CTCTCTCTCTCTCACCGACGCCCCCTTACCCGCACTGCTTTTTCTCTCCCTTTCTCTCTCCCCCGCCCACTCTCCCCCCCACCCTTCTCTGCCCTTTCCTACCCCCCTTGCGATTGGCTGCCCCTCTTTTCAACCTTTCTTACTCACTGTCCCCTGGTCTTTCTCCTGCCATGCAGCCGACGCGCCACTTCTACTGCAGATAAGTCTTTTTCATTTTTTCGTCGTTTGTGTGTCGTCCTGATGAAGGGCTGTTTTCTTTATAAAAAAAACCTTTTATTTGGCAGGTTGACACCAGATAACAAGAACTGAAAGATTTTCAAAGTACAAATAAATTACACTTGAACAAGAACAAGAGGTGACAAAATGAAAGCTATTAGAGTTTGAGATTAACACAAATATCTCATACACAATAAGAGAGAAATGGTGTTGTGTTTTAAGTTTTACAGGCTACTAAAAAGCCTTGAGAAGCACTTGGTTAGAAAATCATCTTGTAACATGGTTGCATATTACATGTTTTAGCACATGCATAGAATCAAACTGATAAAATAGTAACAAGTGGAACATGTACTAACTTCCAATGGGAGTGATGAAAAAAGAACCCTCCGATGTTCAGACACTTGCAGCCTTGTGGCTGTACCCCTATGCACAGAATTATAGAATATCACTTGCTGAAATTCTGACAGAATGTGTCCCAAAAGTGAACGGCCACTAGTCCTGGACTGTTCCTTTAGCTGACAGTGTGGCAAAACTGGTCTACACATCTCTGACTCATTTGCCCTTCCTCAACAGGGCCAATACCAAACCCTGAACACATGTGGTCTTTTAAGCCTGCATACAGAGAATCTTCAGGAACAACGTGTGAAACGCTTAGAAAGCTTTCAAACTAAAGTTGTGTTGTATAAAGCATACAAACGGAGACATATCAACAAAAAATAGTTTGCTTTCATTTTAAAATCTTTAAGGTTTCATTAAAAGAGTTTTAATTTTATATAAATTTTCTGTGGTTGTTTGCAGGAAACACAGAAGGCAGAAGAAGACCTGCTGTCATGATGTGTAAACCGAAAGAGCTATAATACTTCTTACGGTATGGCTGATTTGTTTGAATAGTGACAGTTTAACATCCCACTTTTTGTTCCTGGGACATTTCAACTAGACAACTGACAAAGGTAGAATAAAATTTAAAGAAAAAAGCCTCCTACGTATGTTTACATCTGTTGTATGTTTTGCTTGTGGTTGTACATGTATTGCCTGTGGGACAGATGAGGTCATCAGTTTGGTGGTGGGATTTATGTCATATTGACATCGAGAAATCTCTTGTTTGGATATATCCATTTGTAATATGCTGGATTTTATGGCTTAAGGTAAAGGCTTAGGGCAGAAAGAATAGAGTATGATTGGGGAGGGGGGAATGGACACTTGAATCATTTTTATGAACCGAGGATGCTTATATGCAGAGAAACATACTTTTCCCCTTCCTTGTGGATCATTTTGTATAAAGATGCGTGTAGAAAGTGATTTTGTTCTTATTGCTTAAAGGAAACGGTTGTGCTAAGCATCTACTTTAAGCTTACTGATGCTGAGGTGCTATCACAGGAAGTGAACTGCATTCAAAGCCATTCACTTTCTTCCAGCAGATGGTAGGTTGAGCATTAGACAGTTTGCATTATGTTGATCCTGTTACCCAAGTGAGTGAAATATTTGTTTGGGATTTTTTCCTTTCTCACTCATTCATTCATATTACTCCCTCTCATTTTTTTGTGGATTACGTTGTGTGGGGAAGAGTTCTTATTTCCTCCCCTTGCCATCCCCACCCCTACCCCACAATGCTATCATCATTGTAGGACATCAGTCTCTATTTTCAGCTGGTCACATGAGGGTGGCTTGCCAGGTCCTTTCAGTGTAACAAATTGCACATTTGTCATCTGCAAAAAGGCATCTGAATATTTTTTATTGAAAAGGAGGTTTCATCCCACGAGTCTTCTGTATTTATTCAGATTTTGTAATTATCTGGCGCATAGGAAAAAAAGATTTCACTAACGCCTCTAGAACTTGGATGCTATAATGTGGCCTGCGACAGGAGATAACAGCAACACGCATGACTAACAAATGCATGCATGCATGTGTTGGACTGTGTATGTGTGTGTGTGCATGTGATTCATTTTACTCACAGCTACTGTAGTTTGTAACACTGCAACATGTGTTGCTGTGAAGCTCCTCGTGGTAAATTTTTGATTTTGTACTTTGTCAGAGAACGCTTCTGATAACATATATGCTCACAAGATGTCCAGATAAAGCTGTTCAGAAAATGTAAAAGAAAATTTGGCATTTTAAAAAAATCTGTTTATTGCAACATCAGTGTACAAATTTATCTAATAATGAAATGGATGTTCACTAGCTACTACTTTCCAGAAAATAATTCTTTCCACTTTATTCAGTAGTCTTGCGAACCCCCAAAAATAAAGTATCCCCATCTCCCAAAACAGGGTTTTTTCTTTGATCTAGAAAATCTCATTAATTATACAATAATAATAATAAAATACCACTTGCTGGAGTTGTGAAAGTAATCAGCAAGTGGTATTTTATTATTATTAATAAGTAATACTTTGAGTAATCTTGCAGACATACAAAGCAAAGAAATGGTCTTAACATGAGAGCATCAAACAGCCTGACAGTTAAAGGCTATTAAGGACTGAAGGACGATCTATATCCCAACCTGTGTTTCGTTCATCTCTCCCTCTGTGTGTGTGTGTGTTTCGTTGTTTTCACTGAGTATGTGCCTCGTCCGCGCGAAGTGTGCATGAAATGTGTTCTCGCGCGTTACAAATCCACATTTTATTATTAATTTTTTTTATTTATTATTATAAACACAACTGCACATGAGGTGTGAGAGAAGGGCATGGCATAGAACAGAAAAAAATTGTAGCATCGCCTATACTTATCTCTTTAGGAAAAGTCATTATACTTGTACCCTTGAGATTTCAGTCACTCACCAAACCAATCAATTTGAAGGTCAGGGCACATGTTTGAGGCATGACTTGCTCAGACGATCAGTTAATAAATTGGCCAGATGGCACTTTGGCTGGTCGATGGACATTCTGTGTGGTACGTCAGTGAATTAACAGACTGGCCAGGTGACAATTGAATTTACTATTCTGCATTTAAGTCTTGGAAAGCTGATATTAAGGTAGTCATTAGTGTCATGCAAAAGGCAGGAAAACAGTACAGAACTCACTGTTTTATCTAAAGAGGACAAGTATACATCACTATTTTGCTAAAGTGGTTGAGCTTTATGAAAGCATAATGTTTGAAAATACCTGGTGGTGGGGAGTGGGGGTGTCGTTTAATTCTTGTGCCATTTCTTCAATGTTCTATTCTTGGAAGTGCCTTTCCGTTTTACATCCAAAGCAACAATTCTTACTGCCGCTGTGGTTTTCGTGTGAAAAATTACTGGAATGAAAAAAATGTAACCAAATGGCAAATGCACGACATCTTGTTGAATATTTTATAGAATAATTGTCTTTGCAGACAGTAGCTGTTCAAGATAAAGAAATGGTCTTGGGAGAAACAAAGCACAGATCCATACGTGCCCCTGCCACTTAAAATGGATGAAACATATAGCTGCATGGTTGTCAGACATGACTATTCTACTACAACAGTAAAAATGATAAGGAACGAAGCAGACTTTTATGAAGGTAACAATACAGAGGGGAAAACAGCAGGTGGCATCAAGTAGAATGCCTTCCAAGGACGACATTGAAAAGAATATACAGGAAAAGGCTGGCAACAGGTGCAAAGACGGTGTGCAGGGAGGCAGCACCTTGGGTCAGACACAGCTGCACGTCGATGCCTTGCACGGAGTCCAGATACTCCTGGCTGAGAAACTGCCTATAGTCTTGCTTCTCGCTGGCAATGCGTCGGAGGCTGACGGCGGAGTCCTGGAAGATGAGGTCCGTGTTGGGCGACGGCGACTCAAACAGGTAGAATCCCGACGGATGGCTATCCGGGCCTTTGCCGAATGTCGCCACTGCACGCTGAAGCATGTGAACGTACTGCAGGCGCTCGGCCGGTGTGCGTTTCGATGACGTCACGACCGCATGGGCGGGAACTTTGGCCAGATTACAGTCTCGCCAGTCAGTGAGGCCACGGCGTGAGCCGTCCAGACACAGCAGCTGGAAGTCGGACAGGCTGTAGCCAGCAGCGAAATCCTCGTTGATGTAGTCCTCCACGGTGGTGTGCTTCATGAAGGCCACGTCGGCCTTCTTCTCGATCAGACACCGGAAGGAGCCTTTGTAGTCGTAGTACACGTTCTGCTTGGACCTGGCGCACTTGTCCTCTCCGCCACACAACGCGCACAGGTTGTCGGGGTTGTCACCGCTGGGGTTGTAGCTTGGTGCTAATGCACCGGGAACGCAGCTCTGGGAGAAGAAGTCTCCTACAGCTTTGGGAATGTCACAGTTGTCTTTCCTGGCATCAATGAGATTCTTCTCTATGAGAATTCCAATTGGAACGTTCCACCCCGAAGTCTTCATGATACCGGTGTGACACGACGTCTTGCCTGCAGACGACAACACGCCAATCAGGAAATCAACTGATAATAATAATAATAATATTGTTTTTATAATAATGACGGGCGGGGCCGTTGGCATGGTGTATTTTAAAAAAACATGTCAATCAAATTTTTTGGAGTTTAATGGGTCTTCGATTAAAGGAACATGTTTACATTTATCTTGCAATCTTTCTAAACACCGACTGAAAATATGAACTGTAGGCGGTTTGTGCTCTGGTATCACCCTGTTTGCTCAGTGTTCTTGGGGGTGAGGGGGGGGGTGGGTCTGGCTCCTGGTGATGAATTTAAATTACCTTTAAGATTGTTTAAGGTGATGTCAGACTTATTCCGAAACACAACAGCCACTGCCCAGTAACTGGAGAGGTCAGCACTGCTGGTCGTATTGTACACTTCTGACGTAATCGGAACCAAGTTGTAATATCTGGTGAACGACATCAATAAACAAATAAATCTCTGGCCATCTTTATTCTCACCAACCCTCCCACCCCGCCTTCTATCGCCAGAACCTTTTGATTTGGCATTCAAGCTGCAGTGGGAACCAATACTGAGACAGACAGAAACTTTGAACAGAGAAGAGAGAGAGCAAAATTATGGTGATTAGAAAATTAGAGGTGTATTTAAATAGCAGAAAGGAAAGGGAACTTTGCTTGTCCATGGAACTTAGAAAGTCTGTCCTGTAGATTCACAGGGATGTTTAATAACTGATGGAGTCGAAGAAAAAGCCGACTTGTCCCAGGGGTGGAAACAAGGATTCTCTATTTTAACGCATCATATACCTTCCCCCGGTGTAAATATCGCCACCATCCACAGAGAGCAGATCGGCTTCTCCGTTTTGTATCTTTTCCATGCACTTCTTGCTGTCGTCTGCTTTCACACACGTCAGGTTGCTATGGATACGGCTACTCGCAAAGGCAGCGCGCATGTCCAGACACTTGCCCAACTCGTTATCTGACGTCACACACCAACGCGTGGGTGTGGGGCAGGTGGTGTAGTTAATCAGGGAATTAACAAATCCCTCACCTAGGAACAGAATCGAGCGATCTCTGACGAAAATGACACAACTTTTTAGCAAATATGCTAAGAAAACACAACACAAACACACACTAAATATTCTTTGCAGCCTTCGATCAGAATAGTAAAAACCAGCAGAAAAGCAGATCTGGCTCATCACCCTGTTTCACGCGTTCGTTTTGCCTCAGAAGTTCAACTGTAGCTCGTTTAAGTTCTGCCTCTCATTCTTTAAGGTTTTCTTTTAAGCGTCTGCTAGTCACTTTGCCTAGGATTACTTTTGCCGGCACTGCTACTTGTGCCGTCTGTCCTGACAGTACTAAAACACACACATTTATTGGGTCCACTTGAATAACCTCCGAGGTCTCACCAAGATAATCTTCTACGCTGGTCGAAGTGTCATAGGCGATGAAACCAGTGGCGCCATCTGTGAAGAGTAGGTTCTTTCCTCCGTAGGCTGATGAATTGAAAAGCGGGAAGGAGGAACTAGCATTTAGTATTCTTCCTGCCGTCTCCAGCGTATTGCGGATGTCTGAGAAATCCTATCATAAAAACGCGCTGTATAGTCATGTTTTAATTAAAATAAGAGGAAAATAATCTTTCTTTCTTTCTCCCTCCCATACCCCTCTCCCCCTTTTTAAGTGCAGGATTATAGCTCCCAGTGACGTTAATTTCTTCAGTAAAAGGAATAACAATAGCCTGCAAGTGGAATTTTTAAATTCTGCGCCAAACTTTACTGAGGAATTTCTGATGAAGAGCCTTCTTAAACGACAAAACTCTGACATACTGAAATTTGACGAGCACGGTTTAGTTGAACAAGCAATATTTTATGCGTACCTGACTGACGGACGAATCCTTTACAACATACTTCGTCAATCGAGATCGACGTCGCAGAGAATGTGGGCAAACTATGATCCACTAGGAGTTAAAGCCCTTCGGAAAAGTTAGCGTGTACCATGACCAACTGGTACCTTTTACCTGCTTTTGTGGGGAAGTAACGATGACGTCTGTAGGGCGCGTGGCCCAGCTGCACACGTTCCAGTTGCTGACGTTGTCCAGCCTGCCGTCGGGACACAGCAGGCGGTAGTCGTCCTTGTTGAGTGGTGGTACCCCGGGGGTGGCAATGTAGTCGTCCACAGTGGAATGCGCTACGAAGGCCACCGTGCCAGCACCCTCCACCAGACACCTCAGAGCGCCCACGTAATCCCCGTAGACCTCAGTCTTTGGACATTGCGCGTCTTTGCAAATGGCACAGATTTTGGCTGGGTTGTCATCTACACATTAATGAAGGTGTCTGTTTATTGAATCATTATTATCATACATAACATTGTTATTATTATTATTAAAAGAATGCGCGGATAACCGGCCACACTTACTGAAGCTGTTTCCTTTCGCGGTATTTTCCTCAGCCATCCTCTATCATGCATGGGGGCTGTTTTCTGTTTTCTAACAGTTAATAACTCGGATTATCTTATGCCAGACCCTTCTTGGTCTTTCCCAAGGATCCCGAGCTAGTGCAGCAACAGAATGCAATTTCTTTCGTTAGTTAATGACCGGCAAAGGTCATGAAATTAATGCCCAAAACTCAATTATAGGCACAGATTTCGAGCTTAACCCAGAGACACACTCCGAGACGTATGGCACACTTGCCTCTCTCCCACCTGATCTGTTCTGTCTCCTATCTCCCTATTTCCTTTTCCGCCCCACCATTGCACCCATGTTTTTGTGTGCTTGCTGAATAAATGTGGATGGAGGGAGGGAGCGAGGAAGAAAAGAAGGGATGGAGCAGTATATACTTGACAGCACGTGCAGCGTGCACATGTTCCTACCATCAAGGTTATTGATCCTCTCAAAGGCTGAGGGTGCGCACGAAGAACCAAAGAAAGCGGCGACGTTTTTGACTGTGTTGTCACAGCTTTCCTTGGGCATCAGATCTTTGGCCTGCAGGTTCCCTACTGGCACTGTCCACCCCACAGTCCGCCCGACACCTGTGTGACATGACTTCTGGCCCCTCAGGTCCTCCAGTGACTTGACGGGACCCGATTTCTTTACTACTACAACAGCCTTGTAGCGAAAAGCTGGCGCTGCAGTTTTAAAAAAAAGTGTTGATGTGTGTACAAACATAATAGCAAAGCAATGTCAATGTCAATCCTTGTACTACCTTTAAGAAAACCTTTTCCTTGAATCCTGTTATATAATGATTTTTTTACGGTTTTTTTATAACAATGCATGGTGATGCACACTTCTTGGTTCCGACATGAGTTGCGTTGATATTATTTTTCCGGTGTGTGTGTGTGGGTGTGTGTCCACATTGTTCGCCACCATATTCGTGCGCTCGGAGTAGAGAGGAAGACGATAGAAGAGGGAGATGACGTACCTGTGTCGAATGTTTCCCTTACAACAGGCTGGAGTTGGAACGTCTTGACGGCAGTGTAGATGTCTGTGTCGCTGGCTCGCACTAAGTCGAGCTTACCGCTCTGGATAAGTCGCATGCACTCATAGCGGTTAAGTACCTGTGACATCACACACACACACACACACGCACGCACGCACACGTCAAACATACACAAACACACACAGCATCTAGCTTAAAATGTTCATACGCTATGACTCCCCCCCCCATCCCCCGGCATCCTGTCTCAAAGGCATATTCAATACAACGTTGCTGTTTTCTGCTACAAGTGCGTCAGAGATTCCTCTCACCTATCCATTTTGCTTCAGATCTATACACCCTCCGTTCTTTTTCAACCCCCTTCTGTAATATCAATAATAGGTTGGTCGACGTGATCATGGGAGATAGCTGTAGTGAGATACAGTTGATGAGGGATAAGTTAGTTATTCCCCTTGTGTGGTCATATACAATATGGAGACGTGAATAAAGGTCATGTATTTCGGATCTACATTGTATATGACCACACAAGGGGAATAACTAACTTATCAGTTGATGAGGGATAAGTTAGTTATTCCCCTTGTGTGGTCATATACAATATGGAGACGTGAATAAAGGTCATGTATTTCGGATCTACATTGTTATCTTTATACTACAACAAGTAGTAAACATTACACCTTCGAATTCCTGGCGTGAAGCTTGAAAAAGAAACTAAAAAAAAATTTGAGCCAATCAAAATACAGTCTTAGATAAAATATGTTTATCGCTTAGAGTCACCACTGAAAACGTTCCAATTTCCTGGAAGATCATCCTGCCTATAACCCCATCCACCCCTTCCCTAACCCCAACCCCTACCCTTCCCCTAAATTCCCCTCTTCTCCCGAAACATCCCCCCTCTTCTCCCCCCACCCCCGGAAAGACCTGCGAAATATACCTCGCCATTTGATTGGCTCCTGTGAATTAGAGCTTTTACGTGCTGCTGGATGGTCTGAACAGCATGCATCTCTCCATCGGCAAGCCGCTACTCACAATCTTTTCTTGTTAAAAGTTCTTTTAAAACCCATCTTTTCTCTCTCCCGTAATGCATTGCATTCTGTCCTGTTCTGACCTGCCTGGGGGTACCTTGTGTGTACCAGTGTCTGGGTGCGAGTTTGCGAGCGTGCGTGTTGCACTGTGTGTACACGCGGGCGAGTGTGTGTGTGTGTGTCTTGAATGATTTTTTTAAGATTTGGCGCCTTACAAATACTCTTATTATATATACTATTATATACTACTCAACAATTGCTAAGGATGTAAACTTCAGAAGGAAAAGTGTTGTCGGAAAAGATTTTGGGTCTTGACTTGGTATCAATCAAAAGGGGGATTTGTGCTGAGTACTATTCAGCACAGATTTATTCTCTTATTCTCTGCGCTCTTCACAGATGAGTCAAGATTCTTCCCGGAGTTTCAGAATGGTAGAGACAGAGTGTGGCCACTGCCAGAAGCGCTAAGCCGGGATGGCTGTATTCGCTATCACGAATGAGGTTCCTTGATGGTTTAAAGAGGAATCAGTATGGTAGAAAAAAGTAACGAACGTGGCAGATCTTCAAAAAAAAACATATACAGCATGAAAAGACGCTGTCAGGCTGTCATTAACGCTTTGAGGGCGCCGTCATGTTGTCATCGACGCTAGAGGCTCGCAGATTCCATACTGACCCAGTTTTGCTCATGAGAACATTCAAACGAAACTTTTAACATGTGACCATTGCGTAAACAGGTTGCAATCTTGCGCGAGTGGGGATAGGGAGGTGTTAGTCATTTGTTCATCTCGTATCTCGTACGAAAGCAGTACCATGAGGTTTTCAGAAACTGATTGTTTGGAAGTTTTGATTAAGTGTTTCTTTGACGTGTTAAACGTTTTCTTGTTAACAAAATTACATGGACATCTATCGTGTTCGGATTGTTTAATCCTTAAAAAATGATCGGGGAAGCGGATGGCCGAGTGGCCTCCGACCCTGATGTTGCTGTTCTTCACTTCCTCCAGTTCAACCAGCCGCGACGCTACCGGTCAGGGAAGAAACACTCCTACAGCCTTAAGGTCACGAGACAACCTTCACCTTACCTTTATTTATTGATTGTTTTTAACAACAACATCGCTTTTTAAGAAGTGCTACTTCCGAACCCGCGGTAGAATTAACCACTACACCTGTTTACACCTTCACGAGGAAGAAAACAAAGCACAGGAGAACGGAGGGAAGACATTACAATCAAACGGAACAAAATCAGTACAAATAATAAACAACAAACGAGGACCGAGCGCTTACATTATCAATACAACAAGAGGTACTTGAAACGCTCAAAGTAACCATATGCAGACGCATGTGACCAAGGGAGCTTACCGTACCCAAACACATAGCAAAGAGAGGGTCGAAAGAAAGGGACTGGGCAGATCAGTACAAGCTCAGAAAGGTATTCGTATTCGTACCTTGAAGCACTCGACCTGCCCCAGTGAGGTCCTGTTGAACGCATCCTCCATGTCCCGACACTTCTTCAGCTCCAGGTCGTTGATGACGCACCATCTTGCTGCAGACAGTGTGAGTACTTCATGATCATGCTGAAGATAATTTATATGTAAAGAATTCCTGAAACAAATCCCTTCTTGAAGATCATTAAGGAACTCATTCGGATATCAGAATAAATGATTGCTGCTTGGAGTGAAAAAAAGCAAGAGCAAAACAGAAATTTTACGCAGTTGAGGCAAAAACAGACAGTCGACGTTTCGGGCCATTAATTGTCCCTTCGTCTGGACAAGAAAGACAAATATGCCCTTTGTACTTTGTTTGTTGTGTTTCCTTTTGGTCTTTCTTGTCCTGACGAAGGGGCAATGCCTAGAAATGTCGACTGTCTGTTTTTTCCCCCACTTGGTGAAGATTATCTGTTGCCCTTGCTTAACTCATTCAGAACGAGACCGCACCGAAACCAGATGATTACAAATTGAATACACATGCAGTATTCACGCAGTATTCAGTTAGGCTGTTAAGCGATTTCGTGAATATATCTTATTCGAGTGGTGGCTGAGCAAAGAAAACCTAATCGCTTGCTTGCTATCCCCCTCACTGGCACGAACTCACCCACTTATGACACGCGCGGAACAAACAGATTATCACATTAGAATGCAAACAGGCACACACGTGGGGGAAAAAAGAAAGCAAATGAACAAGCCGCCTAGCAAACTTTTGAATTCTGAACTTATTGATTCCACCTTTAGGTCACATCACTGTTGTTACCACCCGCACCTAGCGAGAGAGTGAGTGATGGAGGAATGGAAGGACGGAGACATAATCTTGAAAAACTGTTTGCATCCAGTGAACCGGATATTTAAAATAATGATAACAAAAAACATCAAACTACCACCACCACCACAGACAGTTGTTGCACAGATCCGGCTGGGTTATTCATCCTGTGCTTCCTGGACCAAGACGTAAACAAGGTCACAAGTTCAGTGTTTGGAATGTGGGTGTATGGGGAGGTAGAGACGTGAGAGAGAGAGAGAAACGAGAGGGACAGAAAAACCTGGCGTAGGAATGCACTCGGCACCTTGCAATGTGTATGAAAAGTAGCTGCATCATGTGATTTGTTTATGCAGAGTCCAATGTTATGCTGTAGATAAAGCGGGACGAGTTCACTTATAACCGCAATGTCGCTTTGCAATCACTTGACCAGCAGTCGATCTGTATGCTCAGTTCAGGCAGGTCAATGTCTGACAGCTGTCACGTCTTCCTGTCTGCTGGCCATGGGCGAGGACCAGCTACACACGCACATACTATTGCTGGGTGGGAAGCAGGGAGGGATAATCATCACCAGCATCTCCAGACAGCACACTCTACGTACACTGGCATGCAACAAACATTTTGACAAACATGTATCATAAGAAAACCATCATGGACTCGACATTGTGCATTGGAACTGAACAATGTCATTCCTCAGTGTAAACAAAAAGTGTTCAAGTTAAAACGGTTATTTTGTTGTCGAAACAGAAACTATTTTACATTGATCTAGAACGCTTTAGACGTGTTGCTAATAAAGTAGCGTAAAAACTGTTCTGGTCTGTGTTCTCGAAAGTGTTCGAATGGCCGGTGAACGTGTAAATGGTGTTGTGATAATGTTCCAAATGTGTGCCAGGAGCAACTGTTCAGTCAAGTTGGGACATTCTAAGAACAATTAGAATACATGTAGCACACATCTTACATACTATTTACACATGCAACGTATGCTGCACCTGCTTTAATACTTTTTCCGTGCAATTAGTGTTAAAAATATTTAGAGTGCTGGTGCTACATTTGTCCGCTACGACACCACATTTAACCCGACTTACCCGAGTGCATTTTTCTAACCACGCGAAGTGTCTATTCTGACAAACTGGTGGTAATGACATACTCAGACACAATATCTGTACGGTCGTGACAGAGACAGATACTGCCAAGTGTTTTGCTGTTGTTGATGTCACATTCCCGCACACATGTACATTATACGCAGATAGGTGGACGGCGGAAGGACTTGAAGAGAGAGGCTAAGCAAACAAAAAGTCCGGAAAACTGACAGCAACAGTGACGGCGAGTAGATGATTCAAGAAAGGGAGATAATATGGGAAGGGGTTACAGAGACAGGCAGGCAGGCAGGCAGGCAGAGAGGAGGGGGAGAGACTCAGAGAAGGGGTAAGGGAAAGTGGGATACGAGGAGAAGTGTTTTGAAAAAGAGTGTTTTTAAGAATGAAAATAATTATATTTTAGGCGGGAACGCACTGGCATATAACCTCACCTTAATTAGATAGCCCGATCTAATTTTAGAATGACCCACCTTTAGGTTAAATGCAAGGTCCTAAACAAGAAATCCTATTTAAATCGGTAAACGTTCATATCCGTGTACTTTTCCGCGGAAAAGCGGTCTTATTTGTGTTCAGCTTGTGTCAAGTTTTGCGGGGCATTTTGTCACGGCTAGTCTTAGCGCAAGATATATGGACTTCTACGATTAAAGTAGTACTTTGCCAACAATTTTCGGAAATTAAACTTTAAAAACAAACGGATAAAAATGTCGTATTTAATTTACCAAGATGAATATTTTTACAATTGTGTCGATGCGCGCTAACTACAATTTATACAAACTCTCATTTCAAACTGTGTTGGGTATCCTGCTGCTAACAGCTATAGGAAACTGTAAACTAAGATATAAAGTTTATTGCTTTTTTTCAATCTTTAGATCAGACCGATGCTACGTATTCTCCCTCGCTCTCCTTTGTATATTTTATTCTGTCCCTTTCCTCTCTCTCTCTCTCTGGGAATGTTTGGAGTAGCTTTCCTGCACTCGTTTTCCCTTTGTAGAAGAGTTGGCAAAACTTTCGAGCTCATCAGCTTGATATGTATTTTCAAAGTCGAATCTGGATATCACTCTTCTCTCTCTCTCTCTTCTTTTCGCTATGCCGGTGCTGTTTGAGCTGCTTAAAGTTACAACCCAGAACAGGCTTTGATAAACAGGCCACACGACTAGTAAGTATTATCAAGGAGTGACACTTAAAAACCATATGATAGGACAATTAAATTATGATGCTTGCTTATGTTTGAAATTCCATAAGAACTTCGTGAAAGCGTGGTATGACACCTACACGCTCCCACTTCTTTCGACTGAAGGAATCTAAATAGGTCTTACGTACATTTACATGTACACCGTACAAAATGCACAAGGATTCAAAGAATATTAGACGGCTAGCATCATTAAGACCCCATAGCACATGGTATATGCTAATCTTCGTCTTATTATGTATGTCTCTTTCATCTAGACACTGCGTAATTCCTCCTGCCGACATAAACAATTTTGCAATTTTTTAATGTCCCAGAAAGAATAACACACGAAAATGATTCTGCAAGCGCGCGTTTGCTGGCCGACTTACCTGTGAATACACCACAGGCCTCCCGTGGTAAAGTGGTCAGTAGCATAAAGACACAGCCCCAGATTATGCGCTCCATTTTGGCCTGCCAGATGTGCAGTTGTTTTGCACGAGGTCGCTTTGCTCCGAACGATGAACGGAATCGAATTGCGCACTGCTTTAACAGTTGCACGCTGGTGTCGCCAGACGACACTATATACCTGTCCTTGTCCTATGCGAGTGGACGTTGCACACGCGCGGCTTTCTGCAGTTCATCAGCCGTGGACAGGTGGTGGGGTGGGGGGTATCTTCACTGCAGGCGTGAACTTGAGAAGGCAACACTCGTTGTCAGCTCGCTGCGCGTTCGTTACTTGTTCCTTTTTCTGTTGTTGTTGTTTTGTTTTTTACTTGTAAAGAATCTTTTCTAACTATATCCGCCTCCCCCTCCCTCCCTGCTGTTTTTCCCATCTACTTGTACGACGGATACAGAGCGCCCGAATTGCCGTGTGAACCACTGATCATCTTCAACAGCTTCGAGATTCGACTCGATTTGGAGTTAACAGGGTAATTGGAACCGATTCGAAAACGAAAAACATGATTGGAAAATATTGCATCGGCACCGATGTCTTTGAGATTTACAACACGAACTGCTTTGGATTTTTGTTGTTGTTGTTTTGGGGCGGGTGAATTGTAATTTAATTACAGTTAATAAAAGGCTCGGGATAAAATATACACCACAGCTACACATGAAACCCAGAAAACAAATCCAATCGCTTAGTCTTCGCCGACGCCTCGACCACACACACACAAAAGTTGTCACACGCGCAAACAAAAGTTGTCGCACGTGCACACAACCATTGTCGCACGCACACTTTGTCACACGTGCGCACGCAAGTACATGGGGATGACAATATTCAGCATAGCATGTGCTATCAGCGCAGGCTTATGATTTCAAAGAGAAGATAAAGAAATGCATGTTTTTATCTTGTTTATATCTAGATCAAGTTCAGACAAAGATTCCACGAAAAGCCCGCTTTCTCAGGTCTGATTTTATACTGAGCATCTACAATTTAAGTTTTGGTCTGAACTATTTGACTGCTAGACTGATTCAGCAGAATCCATCACTTAGACAGGTAGCAGAGTCCAATTCTCCTATGCTGAATTCCTCAATGAAGAATTCGCCGCGAAAAATTAGTGATTTTTGTTTTTAAAGTCATGACCTTACCTTCTTGGGCTGCTGCTATCTGATCAACAAAGAACAAATGAGGCAGATCTTGGCAGATGTTTTATAGCGCTCTGTCCTCATTTGTTCTTTGTTGATTACACTGTGCACATTGAGGATTCCATGTATTTGTCCTATATTGTGTTTGTCTTGAATCCCAGTTGTCAGCACACGCTTACTGAGCAGGCTGACGACATTAAAAAGGGATTGGCTGTATGCACACGTGGTACACCGAGGACTGTGTGAAGACTAGGGTCGTTTAAAAGAAAGGGATGACAGATCTTTATTTGAGAAGATCTGCCACGTTCCTTACTTTCGACTCTCTCTCTCTCTCTCTTTTCTACGTGTTTGGGTACGGTAGGCTCCCTTCGTTGCACACGTCAGCATACGGTTGTGTCTAGCGCTGCCAGAACTTTGTTGGGGTTGTCGTTTGCTGCTGTCTAAACTCTAAAATGTGCAATTGCATCTCTTTGTCTCGTGACTTTGAAACTTGTGAGTTTTCGATTCTTTGGAAGGATTTTTGTTTTTGTTAACTTTGACCCTGTCTCCCATCGCCCTTACCGAGTACCTGAGGACTCATTTTAAGCATTGTTGTCTATTTTGTAACAGAAACATTCTTGTTACATTCACAAAATATGTATCAATATATAAACACACAAAATCAAAAACTAACTTGCGCCCTCCGCTTCTTCCAATCACCACAAAAAAAGCATTCACATGTCAATACTACTGCTAACTTTGCAAAACATAGACTAACACGGCACGCGTGTACATATTGAGATGCATGGACTCTCACACATATGAACAACTACGCATGTGCAAACACAGACAAGCACGAGCATGTGCTTGCACACAATCAACTGATCTTGCGTACTTCGAGCGACATATATACAGCTCAAAAGAATTCAAACAACTCCTTCACTTGTGTAATTTGATAACATCCAACACCTTACATTTGGTTGTGCCTTGTTTCATGCTGCAACACTGAACGTCAGTGTGCGTGGAAATCAGTGCTGATGCGTTCGTGCACACTACGGGGGAGGGGCTGCCATACGTGCATCCAAGACACCAGACAATGTGTGCAAATCAAACGCTTGCAGGCGAAGAAGCAAAACTGAACGGGTGCAAAAAAACAGGGTCGTCTAAAATTGGCACCCAGACAGGATAACATGTCTATCGTCTGGGCCCGGCGTCATCTGTCTTGGACACGTCAGCAGTGGGTCAAAGTTATCTTTAACGACGAGTCCCGGTTTGCCATAACAGAATTCGCGTCTGGAGACGACCGGGTGAGTTTTATCTTGATGCCAGTTTGAGGGAACGTGAACTGTTTGAGAATGGTGGGACAGGGAATGATCTACAGAACACCCTGAAGCAACCTGGATCACTGGCAGAGTCTACAGTGATGACATTTTGTAGCCCCTCTTACTGCAGCCAATGGGACTAGGCACCATTCTCCAGGATGACAATGCCAGACCACACAGGGCTTGGGTCTTCACTACTTTCCTGTAGCAGCAACAAGTGACTCGATCACGGATTGGCCACCAAAATGATATGACCTTAACCCGAGCGAGCACCTGGGTGGGATGTGTTGGGCTGTCGTTTGCGGCCAAACCACCCACCGCCAGCTCAACTGTTCCTTTTCCCTCGGTAGGAGTTGCAGACGATATCACATAAATGACTCTGGGCACATTGCACTCCAAGCGACAACACTACCTTGTTTGCGTGCAGGACAATGGATTGGGGCACACAGGATTTTGACATTATTCTGTTCTACATCTGCTCGATGACTCTGGTATACGTTGGGTGTGTCCTTCATGGTAGAGAATCTTCCTGCTGCAATGAAAAAAAAACCCCATTAAATCTGTTGTTGATCGTTACACTAGTGAATGAGGTTTACTTCAGCTTCGTTATTGTGACTACCGGTTCTTGATTTGGCATCATGTAGCGCGTTCAGATTGCACTGGTCTTTCGATTCTTTTGAGCATGAGCAGTATATACTTTGACATACTTTTCTCTACAGCTTTTGTGCTGTGGCTTTTAAATCAGTGTTCCTCGGAACTTTTACAGTCTGTGATCTTTTAATCCCCGCCCCTCCACCTCTCTACACATACACTGTTCACCATCACAACATCCGAGATTGACTTTACACAACATGAATTACACATGGGGTGGGGGGGACGGGGTGTATTTGCATAAGCTTTGTATAAGCTTTGCACTGAAAGAAGCACCAGACTGATATATAGCTACAGTAAGATGGCCAGTGAGGAGAGGTGGAGGATGGCCGAATGGAGTCCGCACAATGTTTAACTCCAGGAAATAAACCTTAGTAACTCCTGGATTCGAACAAGCAACATTCTCACCCTAATCCACAGCTCTATCTGCAGAAGATCTATTCACTCGTAGATTGATTTTTAAACTGATTTTTAAACTGTTGAAATCCTTAAGCCTGACTGTAAACCATTTCCCTCAAAACTTTAAGTTGCTGTAATTTTTTTCAGAATTCAGAATTTTATTTATCTTCCTTCACCCTCAATGGGGTATGAAGACAAAACATAAGCAACAGTACAACAAAGCAATAAAAAGGTGAGCAGAAATTCACTTTGATAAGCAAACGAATTAAAAAACTATCTGTAGAAGCCCGCAAGAGCTTGCTATAAAGTGAGTGCAAACAAACATACAATTATCCATGTCCACAGACGTCTTTAAGTAAGATTTTAATAAAACATGATAGCTTTGTAAGCAATCGTTTGCTCCCTGTTTAGAGCAGGCACTGAAATTTATAGGTATTAGCTAGGGCGGTTTCTGTAGTAATAAGGTAGCCATTTGTTCCGGTCATCCTTAAATTTATCGCAACAAAATAATGCTGAATCTTTCCATGTGTTGCCTTAGCAATGCCGTTGCCGGTTATTGTACACTGCATGGCCAGTAAGACTAAACGGGTAAACTTTAAAAATAAAACTGATTATAATAGTAACCATTCTCAGACCTTAACTGAGCCAGGCCAAGCATATGGCAACCGTAGATGTGGCTTACTAGGGAAAGGGCGGAAAATCGCGAACAACGGGTTATTTCGAACTGCAAATAGAATATGTAAAGCAACAATTTGTTGGAACAAATGCCATCATTTTAACGTGAGAACATTTAACCATAACCTTATCCCCAATCTTTGCTATCCCTAGCCTTAGATACTTTTTTCTCGCTAAACAATTGACAAAACTTGTCAATGATAACAACAAAAAGCATGTAAAAATTCTCACTGCAAACATAATTATAATAAACTATTTTGGGCTGTCAACTGAGGACGCATGCACCCAGACTTTTATGTAAGACTATTATATTTGGTTCCAACGGCGGTTGCCTTTAAGTGATGTATCCAGAGAGTGGGAGGAAACTGCGCCTTTAAAAAAGTCAAACTATAGAATAGCGTCCCTTGAAACACTAAGCGACATGACAAGTGGTTGCAAATGTAAACAGTAATTTTCGTTTTTTTTTTTTTTTGCCTCTGATGCTTAATTTGGGCCTATGAAACTAGGGTACTCGTCAGTGGCGTTGTTTCTCGTTATTATCATGATTCTGATTATGAACTAGGTCAATTTTCTAACAAATACTGTAGGCCTAGTGCAATTCAGAATTTGTAATTCCGAACAAAGAGAGGCTAGTGTAGTGAATTTCCATCTAGTGTTTATTATTTGTATTTTTCTTAATTTTTTATTATTAAATACGTAATTTATCTGTTAGTCCACATGCCGACATGGCACATACCCTGCTACTGGGCCTAACTCGTCATTGCATCCCCTGGCCCGTATACAAGAAACCCGAATAGCTTATTCCAGGTTAGAGGGAGTCCTGGATAGCTCAGTTGGTGGAGCTGCGAACTAGCAGATGGAAGGTTGCTGGTTCAAATCCAGGTGTGGCAAAGGATTATTTCCTGGAGATGCACTTTGTCCAAACTTCATTCCCTTTCTTCCCGCACATTAAATTGGCTGTCCGCACTTTCCATCTTACTGCTGCTATCAATCTAGTGGTTCTTTCAGTGCGTAGCTTAGTAATAGGACCTCATCCTCCCATCGTGGGAAATCACCGCGAGGTGGAAGCACTGCTCCTTTAAATAACCAACCAGCCAACCAACCTATTCCAGATTAGCCGCCATAACAGAGTTAAGTTAGTTCCAATGAACGAAGACCAAATAGCCTATTTTTCCCTCGCTGTTCGGTAATAATTAAGTTATTCGGTCATCGCAGGAGTGAATACCTGATTCCAAGTTTGCTAAAACAAACAGCGTTTTCAGAGACAGCAAATATCCATTATCCTGGAATAAATTTAGTATTATAAAATAAAAACAAGTGAATACAATTTAGTATTGTCGTTTACAAGCATATGGGGCCTGGTGTATGGGGGGTAATTGGTGTATAGTCATTACTCTGTGTGTCGGGTTGTCTGGTGTTTATGGAGCGATTGACAGGAAGTTTGGTGGAGCGCCTGGTAATGATGTAAGAAAACTTAAATTCATCATAGCTCTAACATGTAACAGAAAGGAGGTTAAGGGTGGGAGAGTTGGTGTGATACCCATCCTGCATTAACACTTGTTTATGTGTGACGTCTATATTGCAGATGGCTCTCAGATTCTTCTACACGCAATGGAAGCAGTAAGAAACTAGAAGCTTGCTATGAGACCAGCTGCAAGAGGGTATCAAATTCCAACAACACCACTTAGGTCTCAAGAACAAATTCACCACAGAACATCAAAAGCATCATACTAAACCATCTATCCTGCTTCCAGCCATTGAGGATGAGCTCGCTGAACATGCAATTGCAATGAATTGTGAAGCAATGTTTTCTTGCCTTACTTTAAAGGCCATGATGTGATAGGATCACATGATGTGCATAGGATCACACATGCACACACACTCACAGAGAAGGAAGAAAAAATATCATTATGTATTCAGACAGAATAAACTGTTGATCTCAAGTGCCTTGTTTTAGACTCAGACTTCAAATAAGGCATCAAAATTGCAGTGGTTGTCAAAGGAAACAAATGTAAATTACATGTAAAAATGTCTTATTCCTTTAACATAAAAAAGGTTCCATATCTGTGACAAACTTTTGACAGCAGTGCACACACTATCACTGGCAGTCAAGAGAGTACTCAGTACAACTAACCAGTGCAATATTTGAGAAGTGTTACAACATGTAGTCTGAAGTCAAGCTACAGCTGGGTTAACCTGGTGAAGTACATATAAATCTAGTTTGAATCATGGATGAGGGGGCAGTTAGGTAATTTTAGAAAGATGGTGCTTCTACCTTGCAGTGATTTCTCACCATGGGGATGGGGTCCTATTACTAAGCTGTGCTCTGAAAAAAAAAAAAAACCCGCCAGACTAATGCTGCCAGTAATATGGCCACTGTGGAGAGGCAGCATGGCCAAATGGAATATGCACGGTGTTCAACTCCAGGAAATAATTCTAAGCCATTCTTGGATTCAGACCAGCAACCTTCCACACATTAGTTCACAGCTCTATCTGCGAGCTATCCAGCCCCCCAAAAGAGAAGGTTTGAAGGTGAAAGAGTTACAGTAATGGATTTTTATCCAGGTTTTTTTTCTTGCTTGCTAGCATTTTCCTGGTTGCTGTGTAAGGAATGCACAGGAACATGTGGAAATAGAGTGACTACAGAGTGACTATAAGTGTGATGTGTCCCATAACAAGTAAAAGAACATTTGCAAAAGAAAAAAAGTCCTACACTTACAAACAGGCTAAAGGTTGTGCTTCCTTTCCGTTTGTTATAGTTTTATTAATGCAGTGTGTCACCACTGGGAGAATTTCTTTTGCTCTTGACAAGTCGTCTCCTCTGCTTGCTTTCACGACCATCGTCAAGAGGGTGACATATGCTTAGGTGGGATTATCACTGTATTACTGAAACTAGTTAATATGACCTCAATCATATGACTGAGCCCCCACCACCTACAGTCTCCCATAAAGAACCACAAAACACCGTAATACAGTGAACACAAAAAAGAAGAATGTATTGTTGATATAAACAGCGAGTATTTACAACAAAGACAATACTGATACAATTCTTTAAACTCTAGGCATCCCACAATTTCCTTCTGTTAGAGCTAGGTCTGCAATAACAGGTAAAACCACCCTACATCACCCGCCTCGCAGTTAAACACAATGATAAACCACGTACCTTAATCTCTTCTTTGCATATGAGAAAAGAATGACCACGTGATGCTCAACATTCACATAACACAACATTTGTTCCTGAATGTTTCATACAGTCTGCACAACAGTCTGTACGTTGGAGCGTTCCTTCCTTGGATATGTTCACCAGTAGATATCCCGAAGACCCTCTAGAACACTTCCACGTAACAGCAGACCTCGGTGCTGATGTTGACACAGGCCACAGATAATATGACATTTCTCAAGACTGACACACAGCCCTTTGAGCTCACTCCTAGAGCTCGGTTACAGACTGTTGGTGCACCAACAGTCTTCAAGGCTATGGGACAGATGATGATGCAAATGGAAAAATGCTTTAAGGTCTGAATGTCCAAATACTTTACACTGTATTTAAACAAAAAAGTACCAAAAAGTGCAGCTCTTCACTCATGCACTCACATAATCTGTCCCTGTCTCTTGCTTTTCTCACCCACTTGCACCACATGTGCACATTATTGTGTGTGTGTGTGTGTGTAGATGCATGTACACCAGGGATTTTGATGATAATGCAGCTGCTGATTGAGATGATGATAAAGATGATAGTGATAACAATGATGATGTTTGACCCATTAGTTTGGGAAAGAGGAGGAAAACACCAAACCCTTAAGCTAATCCTCTCAAACAAACTGGGACACGGTCAAATCAAAGTGATATTTTAATAAAACATGAAATTAATTGCCAAGTGAAGAAACATAACTGCAAATTTTTCACAAGAAACAAAACTAGCCATTTAAAAAAATTCAGATTTACAAGCTACTGCTCATTGTAGCACCACTGCCTTGAAAACTCCGCAGTACCTTTGCTTCATGCTACTCGCGCTATGTGAAATGAACCTAAAGTGACTTCAAACTGCAATTACAACACTTGAGCAAGAACTAAAACTATTAGTTTGAACGCGTGCCACCGGAAGACTCTTTTACAGCTCTCTGTACACCGAACGCCTTGCGCTCAACAAATGAAAAAACCTTACAGAAGGATCTAACAGAATGCCTTCGGCAACTCAAACCTTCCCCTGTAACCAGACTGCGATAACTGCTTAAACAAGGGGTTATTTTAAATTATGAAAAGTTCGCTTTGGGCATTCATCTGGATCTAGCTGGAACTATCATATGCTTTTGACAGTCACATGTGTTTGTGTAGTCCCTGATTTTATTTGCTGGAACAGGCGATGTACACTTTCAAGGTCGGCATTTTTTTTTAGCAACTCTACATTTGTAATATCATCATGATTATACAATTATGAATTAACGAAACTTTGACCTTGCTTCCAGTTCTACAGACTGAGACTGTCATGGCCTTTTCTCTTTTGGGGATTCTACTGGCCAGCGCGCAAAGAACCTAGAGTTCGAGGTATCTGTGTGATCTGTGTTGTGAACTAGCAGCAACAAATTTTATCTATAAGTATATACGCCTATATCGTAGCACTGCTATCGTTGTAGGCGCAGCGTCTCGAGCAGGGATTCCACAGAGTTGCATTAATCATACCCACCATGCTGTCATGGGTTATCTCCCTTCACGCCTCCACCACGGGCGAGTCTCAAATCACGTGATCTTGACACCGTTTGCATGGCTTGCGGCAAGCCGATCTGGGCTGAATGTCATCAGAGGAACTTTAAATACTTGACTGTTGGTCATTTCCATACGCTGGTTTGTACTAAGTGAATTGTGGTCGTCTAGATCCAGTGTAATGTGACGCACCTAGGTCGAATGAATTCCTTCGCTTCCAATCAGATTGGTGCAGACGACATTCAAGAGTTCTTCCGCCTACAAACTTTGTGTCAAGGTAGGTCTATCGTCCAAAAGCACTAAAGCAGAGACTGAATTTTGCCGAGTCCACTTTACCAAGGCTGTGCATGTGTTGTATAATGAGATGCAATTATCGACGTGCAGTTCACATTTGCAGTCAATTCCCTTACATAAGCAGAACAGACAGGCATGGACAGGTATTCTTAGTCTTACAAGTACTAAGTAGTGAAGTACACTTTATCGCCCTTTTATTAGCTGGCAAATGATGTATCCTACTTATAATCGCATAGTAAGGTTATGAATATTCCTTTAGACCCACTTTATTTCTGTGCAGACATGCAGCTTTAGACTAGAGGTGAATGTTATCAAACTTTAAAGAGCTTGCTGTGTGGGTGACAGACTTTTTCCTCATCTTCTATTGCTATCTTCTCTCATCTCTTTCAGTTTACACACACACACACACACACACAAATATCCATGATTATTCCAAAACTTTGTTATGAGATGTTGTATATGCACAAATGAAGATACAATAAAGACTGAACCACTTTAGAATCAAGCACTGCTATAACGATAGGGTCTATGCAGTTATATAAAAAGTGCTTTATAAAACAAGTGCAGGTATCATGACAGCTGTCCCCCTACCTTCACATACTACACACACACACTTGCTTATTTAGCAAGAGGGAGTTAACAGTCTGAAAAAGGACAGAGAGGTCATTTATTTTTTTAAGGTTCACTGTTCCACCCTTATTCATTAACTTCTGTAAATATATATATATTGACAGAGTGGAGGGGGCAACAAACTGGCTAAACACTACATAGAAGTAAATCTTATCAATTCACCTTTCAGATAAAATTCTTGATAATGCTTGAACTGAGGTCAGATTTGCAGTAGCACTTGATGTACATGTTATTTGTAAATCCACAAAAATAAACGTATAGTTATAAATTTAAGATCATTGATATGGAGATTAACATAAAATACCTAATTGATATACAGCAGCAAAAAGCACCAGTCAGAAGAGCAAAGCAGCATTTAGGTTAAAAAGAAAAGGTCCATCCCTGACATCCATGGATGGAAATACCTTTTCCATTTCATCCTTTCAGATTTCTGTGCATCTTGATTCTTTGAATGAGTCTATATCATGTATATCTTGATTAATCATGCTGTAACTAGTGTAACTATACCTGTAATGTAAACCCAGGATGATAGGAAGCAAAGGATTAAAGTTAGCATTTGTGCATTATCGCTTTGTTTTGTAGAGCTGTAATTGCTTGCTTGTTTTATAGACATTAAATGTCAGACAGAATAGATTGGCAAATACCAGTGTCCCGCTGGGGTTTGGTATTTTACAACTTATCTATGCTTGTTTACCACATAATGGCTCAGAACAAGTCCTATTAATGACTCTTTCTTGATGCTTAAGTCTAACATTTTATTTGTATTGACTAAGGATGCAAGTATTTAGTGACATGCTCTTGTTGGTAGTGTTCTGCTGTGACCATATTGTGTCATAGTGGACAGTTTTTGAACTTTTGATGTCTTTATTGATATTCTGATTCCAAGCACAGCTTCAGTGTGAACAAACAAGAGGTCAGAAAAGCCAGGGTTTGAACTAGTCTGTTCTTGGTGGTTGTACAAGATTGAAAACAGGGTGGGAATTTTTAGAAGCCCACTTTTAGACTCAGACTACAGCACAAAGAGAGAGAGAGAGAGAGATCCTAAACAGAGTGAAGGCTGAAACATATGCACATCATGGGTTGGGGAAGATTTGTGCCCCTAGCCACAATCGATTCATTTTGGATTTCTGTTCAGATACATAAAGTTGTCAGTGGGCCCACAGGTGGAGTGGTGCACATTTGAATAACCTTCATTTGCTAGAAACATTGTGACTAGTTCTACCAGCACCTCTTCACTGGCTTTGTTAAAAAAAAAAGTTTGGTGCACATTCTGGATTGACATTCTAGCTATCACACTCAGCAGGCATGTGTGATTCTGAACCACTTCAGCAAATACCACAGTCTGAAGCGCTTACTGGAGGGAACTGAAAAAATAAAGGTGTAAAATCAGCTGCCTTTATTAATGCTTCTGGTGTAAAATAGACAAACTACATGTGCTGCATGTAGATGTATACGATGGCTAGCTCAGTAGATGTCTTTTCTTTCTGCTACGCTGATCATATCCACCACACACATATACCAGATACTATACACTTGTATGCACACACACATACACACACGAGATAGTGAACACAAACAGTGCTGTTTGCATTGAGTGACAGCACTGTTAGCCTTAGATTCTCCTCCCCACCACCCCCATTCTGTGTTCGTAGTGATGTTTTTATGTATTTCTTACCATAGATATTAACCAGTATGGTATTTCTGTTTAGGGGGTGTTGGTAGGGTACAGCAATTTACACAGCCCATTCAGTGCTCTTGTGAACTGACAGCAAAATCTTTCTGTACAAGGATAAGAATTATGCATAATTAAGCATGGGTGGGGGATTTTTTTTTTCAAGGTGCTTGATGCAAACCCATCCAGCTTATATCATACCCATACTGTTATAGTCTTTTCTCTTGCTGTGCGTGTTTTGCCACCATAAAAACAAATGTACATTACTGTATTCTTGCTATTTTGTCAACTGTACTCCTCACTTTCATTTCACATGTTGCTCTCAAAAGCTTTCCCCAGGAACCTCTGATAAAGCAACAGTCTTTCCCCATCCACTCAGCACAGTGAAAAACTCCATTTAAACTGGAATGCAAGACTGGTTAAATGGGAAATGCTGATATTTTAGGTTGCTAGACACACAGCTGCTGCTCTTTTCAGGGATTTTGTGGCAACCTTGTGAACAAGTTTTTGTCTTTGTCCATCTGAGGCAGGAGGTTGGTGGTTCGCACCCTGGCTGAGTCATACCTAAGACTTAAAAATTGGCGGTCTAGTAGGTGCCCTGGCACTATAGGGAACAGCATTAGGACTGGTTGACCCAGTGTCAGTATAATGTGACTGGGTGCGACTGCAGCCTGTGTTGCGACAGCAGTCCCAGTGTGGGAGCACACTGACTTGTCTCAAGCAACACTGTCCTGATAAGCACGTAGTTAGTGAGGGGACATTAAGCAACAAAAACCACCCAACTAACCTGTTGTCAATTAAATTATGTTAAAAGTCAGTCACCTCAACAAACACGTGATAGAGTTCAACATTAAAACGGTTTAGTCAGGAGCAACATGAAGACATGAACAGTTGGTGGAGACAGATATAGGGGAGAGATGGTGGGTGAGGTGGTTCTTCTAAGGGTAAGGGCTTGGCCAGGGTTAAGTGCAAAAGGGCAGCATTGCTGTTGTACCAGAATGAAATTTTCTCTCACTACAGTCAGCCGGTTGTAAAATTATCAAGCTGGACAAGATATATGCTGCACAATTTGGAAAACATTGAAATTCCCTTTGTTCTTCTATCCATCCTTTTTGTGTTGCAGCATAGCTATGAAATTAAGTGATATACGTACATGTATATAAACATAACGATGGAGATAACTTGAGTTATGACTTGTGGATTGGCTTACTGTAAGTAACAACTATTTGTAGATGTGTTAGTACATCTGTAGGTTCCTTTTGGTTTGATGCGTCTTGCTGCCTTATTATTGCAAAATTCCCCAACTGTACAACTGGTTATGTGGGCTATGTTAAAGAATGTTTGCATTTATTCTTTTCAAAACCAAGTTTTCAGATATGTGAAACCCTATCATGGCTAAGACATAGGGTGGAATACAAAGACCTGCTTTGGGTTATTTTTGTCTTCAAGCATTTTGAACTGTGGGGATCAGAAGCTGTCACTGTACAGAGCTCCAAAATCGTGTTACACAGTTACAGTACTGCACATGGGCTTCATCTCTCGTCCTTAAACTAAAAGGACAAGCCATGTTATAGGAGTAACAACAACTTGCAACCAATATAGAGGGTTGTTGGTTCAAATCCAGCATAGGCACATGTTTACAAGCCTGGCTGTTGGGTGCTTTGACTGGGTTCTCTGGTATCGTTTTCCTTCCTCTTCCTCTAGTGCCATTCTTTAGCATGTCCTATCATACTTTCTTTTTTGTTGTGCTGATAATAGATTTGATTTTCAACAACCAAGGAAGCAAGCAAACCACCTTTCTCTGAGTTTGTCATTAATAAAAGCAGCAGTGCAAAACATTTACCGAACAAAATGCACTGAGAAGCTATGCCATCTATTCTAAGAGGTCCACGCACTGTAAACCATTGGTATGGTCTGTGCTAAGATTGTATCCAAGCCTCCCTACTAAAAGCTCTACACAACTTGAGGATGCAAAACCTACATGGTACCTTTGTGGGACACCATCTGCAATTGATGTGTCTTAGTTGCTTGAACCTTTTAAACAAAAAGAATTGATCATGAACCCATTTCTGCCTCTGCTGTTGCCTTTATAAAGGTCCTTGGTTTTATGTACCCAGTGATCTTATGAAGGTATTGTGAGCACAGGATTTCAAATGACTTCTGAGGAGTGAAGTGATTAGTTTGTGGTGCACATTTAGCATACAGAAAAAATGGTTGGCAGGCATGAGGTTAGTGATAAGAAGTGCTTATTTTCCTTGTGAAACTATCTTTCTAATACCATATCACGTGCAATGTGTACACATTGTTCATTATCAAGGGGTGCACAGTTTCTTTCTGGGGAAGCTTAACCTAGAACTATATTAAGTTCTTTGAGCAGATTAACATCCTCACAACAAACTAATTATGAGCAAAAAGCCTCTGTGACCAGCACCATGCCCAGCATTCTAATACAGCTCCCTTGAAATGTCAGTTCAAGATAAGTATAGGAATAAATCAAACCCTTATGGTTGGTTATAAATTAGGCCTTAATGGGTAGCTAAAAAAAGTATAAAACAAAGCTTTGTAGGATGCTGATTGGCACGAATGCTGAAACAGAATTAAGCTGTGAATTGATATACAAGTTGTTCTCAGTGCTATTCTAGCTGTGTGTACATTTTACAGTACACCACAGAGACAAGTGAGTGCTGCTTCAGGTAACTTCTTTGTGTGGAATAAACCTGTAAATGTGATTTATTCAAGGGGTAGGTGATATAAATTTTTTAGGGATAGATCTTTCTATAGATGGCAGAAGCTATTTCTATATTTTTCATGACGTTGAACGTGATAAAAATGAAGCAAACTATTGCCGGAGGCCTGTAAGATGAAAAAACTTGCAACTGAGTTCCAGATTCATTAGTTTCTTCCTTATTTAAAAGGATTGCTGTTAACTAACTGCTCATACTACTATTAGTGTTATGAGCTGAAGAATACTCTCAAAAGACTTCATGAAGAATCTTAATAGTGAAATTATTCCTTACTCTCAGAATAATGGGCTCAAAAGACATGAGTTATTCTTTCAGCATTCTAAGCTTGTGTAAATTCATTGTCACATGTGCTCTTTACCAGACATTTTTTTGCATACATTGTTAGAATCATTTGTATCAGTCATATGTGATATATTGATAAGATTTTTGCTGTATATTATTGTTAATTTCAGAATCTTACTTGTGGATTCAAAGATGAAACCTTTTTACAAAATGCTTTTGCTTTTGAAGACATAGTTACTATGTACATCAACCTTTAATTTTTAATATTTTCTTGATCAGCAAAATTCATTGACAAGCATTGCCACATTCAAGACATTATTGAAATGTTCATGAAATACAGAAGACGACAGTGACTTTGTTAGCACAGAATCGTCATCCAGTCTGTTACTGATCATTATTTAATATCTGCAATGGGGATGGGAAATAAAACAGATAATTATGAAGGAGAAGCATCTTTAACCATGGCTTGCATATGACATCTCAGTGATCCATGGATCAACCAATGGGGAAAAGTCAATGAATCGTTCTTCCGTTAGTAGTTTCATCTTCGTACAACCGCTAGAACAGGGAATTTTTCTATCTTCTTGAGGATTTATGCTTCATAAAGTATGGAATATACTTAAAATGGAAGTGACACAGACCAGGTATACTGTAGGTGCCGACTTACGGAGCGGCGGAAACAAAAGCATTGGCGACAGCAACAGCAATGATGATAAGTATTAGAATAATGCAGATGATGATGATGATATGTAAATGTAGCGATTGGAAAACAGGAAGACTCAGTTCGACTGTCTGGTGCTCTTGCATCAGTTTTCTTCGGGTTCCCCATCTGTACTTTGATTTCCTCTTATCACAGACGCTTGCTTCACCTGCTTTCTCTAACCAGTGCACAGTTAGCAGGGTACAAACGTTTCTGTTCTCTGGATAAACACCATCGCGGGGAACCCCCTGTGCTGCGACTGTTGACGTTACTCCCAAGGTAACATCGTCATCTGCGTGCAAATGTGGTAGCAATTGTCGAAAGTGTTTGTGGACAGACAGGGCGAGGTCATGGTAGGAGGGAGAGAAGGGACGGGGAGTCTCCCTGTTGCGTGCGCTGTGAGAGAGAGAGAGAGTGATTACGAGGGAGAACGCGAAGGTAGAGAACGTCCGTGCGCCTTGGTCCATTAATACTAATCCACTTCAGCGAGAGTTTATAGAATCCGTGAGCATAGTTTTAAGCTTAATATTAGCTGAGATTTAGTATCGAGATAACAGATCGAGAAATTTTATTGAGTACATGGATCCTGTTTCCTGTACGTTAAAAATGCACAGGTTGCAAAGGAAATAGTATTACTGTTTTCCAGAGCTTAACATGATTTCGATATGACGAAACAAAGTTTGGTCCCTTCTAAAAGGGTTTAGTTTTTATCGTCTAGTCGTAAACGAGGTGCATATCAGGACGGTGCGTACGTGTTGCTCAGGAAAAGTTAACGTGCTGCCATACTGTGACTGCTATCGCAACGCGAACGTCAGTCCCACCCATTCATATTTTACTGACACCGGGCCAACTAGGCAGGACAGCTACTAGACTACGACTCGGCCCGAGCGCGAATTTACTGCCGACCTCCCGCATCGGAAGCGGACCTCTTAACTGTCAGACCACTGAAGCGGTCCAATCTGAAAAGGAACTTCAAAGGCGTCATGTCGAGAGAGCGCAATACTAACCAATGTGACTTAATTTCATGGTAAAAAAAAAATGGACTCAAGTCTTGATCACCTTGAACAGGTCCTGTGACCATTTGAGTTTTCTGCGAACTTTGCTTGACCTTTCACTCCGCCAACTCAAGTGGTAACTGTTGCCATTAATTGGACTAATTAAGGTTATGTATTACCTTTAAGGAGGAGAAGAAGGGGCGTTACCGTCATGGGTGCAGCTCTTTGGTATGGGCGAAAGAAAGCTGTATTTCCCAAAATTATGTCAACCAAAACTTCCCTTTATTTGAAGTTTGGCCTTTTGTACATCAGCTAACGGAGTACACTGAGCGAGTCCGAATTAAAGTGAGAAATAGGAAACATGTTGATCTTCCTGCACACATCGGCAACCCAAACAGAAAGATTGTACATTTTCATTTTGGTTGCCAGTTCTGGAATAGTGCACACCTCGAGTTCAAAGTTATCTGTCATTTCGGTCCTCATAGTTTCTGTTTTCTTAAATTTGGGGAGTTGCACCAACTTTAACTTGTCTTCGCTGATTTTTAAGTATCAAACGCAAGGCTGTGCCCTTTTGTTTGAAATTTTCTATGATAATGTGTTGTCAGATGCGTATAAAATAATAATAATAAATATAGATTTTTAACGCGCGAGAACACATTTCATGCGCACTTCGCGCGGACGAGGCACACAGACACTCTAGTGAAAACAACGAACACACACACAGAGAGGGAGAGATGAACGCAACACTGACCAACAGGTTAGGATACAGATCGTCCGTCATTCACAGATGGGTGGAAAAGTATCATAAGAGACGATGAAAAGAGAAAGTTGTATGTTAATGCAGACAGGCAGTCGCGACGTCAGTCAAGGTACTTGCGGAAAAGCAAATAAGCAGTTCATTGCACATTCTACTAGACATCATTTCTCGCTGTTCATTTGGCGTTATTGTTGGCGTTTCTATGTGTTTGCATTTGAGAAATTATGAAGAGGGGATATTAAAAGGAATTCCTATCGTTTGCACTTAAATGTTTAGTGAAACGGATTGAGTTGAATGGCTGTTTGATCGGGATTTAACGCCGTGCAAGCAGCTTAGACCATATCACGGGGATCATCACCATAACATCAAACTAAAGGAAGCTGTGAGAGTTTAACAGATTGATCCTACCAGTACCACCACATTGCATACTCCTAGTGCAGAAGCTGATTCATATTTACAGCAGAGTAGTTCTGAGGACACAGATGGGACAGCTTAAGGAAATAATGTAGTTTCATCGAGATTAGGCCCAGCTCAAAGCACAGATATCAGTGCATCGTGTTTCCATTGCGTTCTTTATCGCGATCGGTGTCGTTGAGCTAGACAGCACGTTTCTTCTCAACCTTCCAGGAAGCTAATGTCTCAGACATATAATAGAGATAAATCTTTTCCTTCGTGTTCTGTTTCTTCATAATATGAACAGTCCGATAATGAGTCGTGCGACGATTCTCATGAACCCATTACAAAAAGCTGCTAAAAATATAGTCTAGACTAAACAACCCTACGCGCAGCTTGCTTCTCGCCCATACCTCACTTCTGCTGTTGCGCTGCCCACTACAGTTTTTGGCAATCTCCGGCGCGGGAGCTAACCGCAAGCCTCCCTTTACTGAAGAATACGGCATTCCTGGCCATGGAGTTGGGCATTTCACTCGATTGCAGAATATAATCGACATGCCATCCACTTTGTTGTGTGGTTGCATGCTCGATATTTGGTTTTTAGGCAGACGAGCCTTCAGTTGCTGATAAGCTAAATATAATTGCGAGAGAATTAGGGGCGCCTATGATTTTGCCGGCGTACAGCATGCTCAGACCGCTTAATTTATGTCAGTTGTGAGGACAGTGGCCTGTGTGTGCTGGTGTGTACTTGGTAAGTGGCCGCTTGCCGAGACCGACTCACCTTTGCTGGTGGGCTTCCCAGTGCTGGCGGGTGGCTGACGTGCATGGGTCCTGTTTCTGCACGAATCGCTATGGGTGTGCGTGGCTGTAGCGCGACATGCAGGGCGCTGTGTGAGCACACTAGATAGCAATTCATCGTCTCTGTGCCTTGACTTTTAGCATTAAGTCTCCGTTTTCATCAAGATTTATGTTATTGACGTTAGGTTGTACGCATTCGCAGATATGACGATGGTTTTCAGTATAGTTTCTTGGTCCCAAAGCCATCACGCAAATAATTTTGTTTTCATATTTACTTGAGGAATAAGTTTTTTTGTTGTTGGTTTTTTGGAGGGGATAGTTTAAACAAAAAACAAAAGAAGCATTAAACTTTGCTGCTATGGGTTGATTTTGTTACCAGTCATCTGCCCACCTGTTCGTTTTCATATGTGACAGATCGCTTGAGGTCAATGCTCAGAACTGTATGGTTGGTCATTTGTTGATCCCATATAAAAACAAGCTTGATAATCGCCAGTGGCATGTTTTTTTTACGGTTAGAGTTAAAATTTGCATGCTTCCTTCTTCCAGGATTAAATAAAAACTTTAGCACTTTGCAACTTATGTTTTCACAATAACCTGCCCGCCTCCCTGTTAGCCTATTTTCATTGATATCTGCGCAGGCGAGTTACTGGAAGAGTCGTTCGCGGGGGCTGTTTACAAATATATTATGCTGCTAGTTTCATATACAGCTGAGGGTTTTTTGAGCTGAAACATTATGAACACATTTAAAATTATATATTTTACAAAAACGAGTGGGCAGTGGTTGGCTTGAGAATTAGACTGTACTTTGCGTATGCGTTAAAACTAGAATGTAGCATATACTAGTGGTTAGGTTGTTGTCGTGGGGTCTCGGGAAACAAAAATTGTGAACTTAATGAGCATGTGATGTATTGTAGTTGGAGCGGAGGCAGGAAGCCTCGCCGGCCGTCATTTGCGTGTACTTTATATTGTGATAGAGCTAGTGGACGTATAAGGCTTTGCAGCTACAGCAGTTTCGTGTCCGCCCTCATTAGGAAGGACAATATGGCCAAAACGGGAATATTGAGTTATGTGGAGATATTAACCTTGACCTTTCTTGTAGGCCTACACGTTAGCATTATACTTCTGCGTAAAAAAAAAACCCAATGAAGATCCTGATAGTGAGTGGTGGTGGTGATGGCGCTAGAGCTTGCATGAAGTAATAGCTGTGTAATGGTATGTACGTGTACTCGATCACTGTGCATTTTTGCCGGAACATTCAACATTGTATGTTTTCTTATAAAGGCAAAGACATGGTTTCACTCTGTTTAGCAGTAACAAGTCATAACAAGCAGCGATTTGTGCGTGAGCAGAAGTTGACAACAGCGCGTGACCGAATTGCATGTGACTACATGAAATATACATTTACTGACGAAGTCGCTGCAAGGAAAGAAACGCCAGCGATCAGGGCCTGTATTCATGATCAGCGGTTTACCGACCCTAAACTGGACCAAGAACTGTATTGGTGGCCTTTGGTTAAACCCTAGGATGATAAATATGTATCATCCTAGGTTAAACCTAAACCGATCACGATCATGTGACAAATCAATGGTTAGCGACCTCTGTTGGCCAATGGGAACGATGATTTGTCACGTAATCGCGATTGGTTTAGGCTTAAGCAATACGGCTTCAGTGTTGGTTAGGAAACCCACGGTTAACATTTAACTGCTGGTTGAAGTGACTGTTAATTGATTAGGGACTTAACATCTCCCGTCAGCTAACCGGCAGATATTTTTGGATACTTTGGGATAGCCCGTCCCCGTATACGCATGTGTTCCGAGTCCCTTTGTTCACTTCCCACATGAAAAACTGCAAGCGACATGAAGAAATCAAGGAAGGTGAACTTTAAGCACATCAAAGAAACAGACAATGTGGATTGACCCAACAGCTTAGTATTTACATATCGGACTTTGTGGGCACAATTAAATATTGTCTTCTTCAGACGTATTCTCAATGTGTATATAATATATATGCATGTAGATGTGTCTGTGAGAGTGTATAGGCCCCTATGTGTTGTCTGCATTTTTCAAGTGTTTTGAAGTGTTTATTTTGTAAGCACTTGACCTCTCACGATAAATTCCAATTATGATTTTCATTCTAATTTATCCAATTTATTATGTTAGCTTTTATTAATCTATATAGTATGCTTATTTTTATTAATTTTTGTTTACATATGCATATTTCTCTAAGTACAATTATAATTTATCCAATATTTGTGTATTTCCTGAGACGATAAAACTAAGCACTACAGTCAGCGAGCTTGTTAGTACGTCCTGTCTTGTGGAATGCCCTACCGCTCTTTTCTCAACATTCTACACTGTCGAACACGAAACAATAAAGTGATAACGGTCCGTTATCGTACTTAACGGCAGTGGACACCACCGTTAACGGTGGTTAGAGGCCATCAGTTAAATCTCGAAGATGTCCATGAATTCTCAACAAAAAAAAAAAAGGGGGGGGGGTTGCTAACCGATGGTTTGTCACGTGATCACGATCAGTTTAGGGGTATAAGCGCCGGCCACAGGGCTTCAGGGTGTTGTGCGATGTACGTACTGCTCACGACTAAAGATACTGTGAGACTGGCTGTGTGCTGCCCTGTGTGTGCCACTAATAGGTGCAATAAGCAGCCTATGCAAATCAGGTTAAAAGAGGAAGTTTGTAACGTTCAGGTTATAGTCCACCATAAGGGCTAAAAAAAACAAACCGCACACTACACAGTGTAGTAAAAGATAAGTTTACTTTAAACGCAAGTTATTGAAAACCTTGGGTTACACTTACAGCCAATACATGGCATAAAAATGTCTTGATGAATAAAATATGAAAAAAAAATTATTGCGAAAAGAAACAAGTAACTGCTGCTTGGGGTAAATAATGTGACTGTTGTGGTACATTAGCTCTGTCTTGCGTCTAGGGTTATGTTTGGTTTTGATATTTCTCTCATTCTAAACAGAACACTGCACATAAAACCATACAAAGAGGGGGAAAATAATATTTGCTGCCTGATTCTGGTGTTAATTTCCAACTCCGGCTCAATCCCCCACCCCCTTGCCACAACCATTTCAAAATGAAAGAAGGCAGCGATAAAAATACTACACTTATTCTACAGTTACAATGATGAAGCTCCACTGCACAAGTACTGGACATGAATCACAGGCATTCTCGCTCTCATGCACTCATCACAGCAACATGCCACACATATATACATGCATACACTATTTACAAAAGAATAGATACAACAATAATACTGACAGTCCACGTCGGCAGTACTTGCGTCACTCGACTCCATGGTTGAAACGTACACACAATTTACAGAATAAATTGTCTGTCCTCCGCACAATGGTGGCAAGTCTGTCTCTCAACGTTCACGTCTTCTGTGTAGCGAACGACCGTACGTCCGATGGTCACTCTGTAACTCCTACACCTTAGCTGATCCTGACAAGACGAACAGAAATATAATACAATAGGGATTCTAGATGTTTTCTATCATGAATTTAATTAGTCTAAAGAGTAATGCTTCTTTATTATTTCAAAACACGATTTACTTGTAAACTGAAGTAGTTTTTAACAGCTCTGTGACATTTTATGTGCTTGCTTTTTTTTCAGACTGGAGCTGGGCTGAGCAGTGTAGAAAAAGTGCACAGCCCTTACGCTAGTGGCGGACAATCATTTATCAGTCTCAAGTCATCTCTTTCGTCAGTGACGATGTCTGAGGATGTAACACACCAAGACGCTTTTCTAAATTAACGGATGACCGTGCTTGAACACTGTTGTCAGATAGCTTGTACTGGATATTACCTATAAGTACTGCGTGTGACGGTACGAGAGTGACGGCCCTGTGACAGGCGGCAGTGGGATGAAGCTCATCTGACACATTAAGTACGAAAACATCGTGAAAGTATATTCTACTTGAGGCAGGCAGCTTCCCGTCTATGGTAAGTATTGACAACTTGCAGTTTACACTAAACCCCACTGAGGATTCACTCGGCTCTCCGGTGATTCCTGGTTGAGATTCTAACTTCTGGTTTCTCACTGTCGCTTTTGGTTTAGCAGTTTTTCACGTCTTTCTCAAAAGATGTGTCACATCACCATAGAAAACCCTTTATTGGAAAAATCTAGATAAGATTTCGAGGA
Organism: Lanistes nyassanus; assembly: GCA_004794575.1. Classification (NCBI taxonomy): domain Eukaryota; kingdom Metazoa; phylum Mollusca; class Gastropoda; order Architaenioglossa; family Ampullariidae; genus Lanistes; species Lanistes nyassanus. The sequence goes on from SMGT01016054.1 coordinate 288,294, forward strand.
TTGCAGCAGATACCGGGAGCTAGCATCCCATATGCATCAAATAAGAAGCAACAAAAAAAAAGAAAACCCAAAACAAAACAAGATGAACAAGAAAGAGACCAAAAAGCCCAAATAAAACAACTTCAGGAAAACGTGACCAATGATAATATATTACACCTTGAGGCGCTTACCAATGAACTTCAAACAATTAGGGAGAGGAAGTTGGAAGGTGTTAAGGTAAGGGCCAAAGCAAGATGAGTATTTGAAGAAGAAAAGAATTCAAAATACTTTTGTAATTTAGGGAAATGGCATTCTGTAAGTAAACTAATGAAGTATATAGAAAAAGAAAATGGTGAGATTTTATCTGATCAAAAACTAATTATGGAGGAATGTGAAATGTATTACAGAGACGTACACAAGAGTAGAGAGGGTGAACTGCAAAACTTTGAAATCGAGTCATTTACAGACTTCCAGTTCTCCATATTAACATGAGATGAAAAAAAGTCTAGAAGGAACATTATCAGAAAAAAAGCTGCTAGAGCACTTAAATAAAAAACAATAAAAGCCCAGGTAATGACAGCTTTCCAGTGAAATTTAAAAAAAAGATTTTGGAAAAATTTAGGGATATTTTTAATTCAGTCTGCAAATGAAGGCTTCAAAACTGGTATGTTGTCTGTTTCACAGACAAGGAGCAATCACCCTCATGCCAAAAGGAGATAAACAAAAAAACATTTCTAAAAAAAATGGCTTCCAATCTCCCTACTAAACTTACCATACAAAATTGCCTCTTCATGCATAGCTAACATAATTAAACAAGTCATTCCATTTATTATACCTGAAGACCAGAGGGGCTTCATGTGTGGAAGGTCTACTGCAGATAACATTAGATTGATTTATTATATATTACACCACACTTAAAGTATAGAAAGCAAGGACTACTACTGTTGGTGGACTTTGAAAAAGCCTTTGACACAATCGCACACTCTTTTATCCAGAAAGCACTAAAACTGTTTAATTTTGGGCAGGATGTTTGTAGGTGGATCAGTGTATTTTATAACAATATCTAATCTTCCCTTGTTGTGAATGGTCAGGTCTCTTGCGGCTTTCCTGTGGAGCACGGCTGCCGACAGGGTGATCCCCTTTCACCCTATATTTTCTGTATAGGGGTAGAAGTTCTTGCCATCATTTTAAGAAACAAAACAGACATCAAGGGTATAGAAATTGAAAATAGAGAATTCTTAATTTCGCAGTTTGCTGATGACATGTCACTTTTTCTGAACGGCTCTAAGAAATCTTTTGAAAAGGCCATAAAAGAGCTAGAAAAATTTGCTGTACTTTCAGGATTGAATATAAATTATGATAAAACTGTTGCGGTATGGATTGGCATAACCAAACGATGCTCAACGCGCTATATGCCCCACCTACAGATTAAATGGAACCCAGAGACATTCCTAGTCCTTGATGTCATATTCTCCCTCTACCTGGAAGACATTACAGCCCTAAATTATGAAGAAAAAAAATGTTCACAAAGTCACAAAAATAATGAAGGAATGGAAAGCTAGGGTTCTTACTTCAGTCGGGAGAAACATCATCCTTAAATCACTCATACTCTCCTTATTACTTATCTATTTATCACATGTCTATGTTTTGGTAAAAATACATTAGATAAAATGAGCAAGATTGCCTTTGAGTTTATTTGGGGGAGCAAAAGCCACAAAGTTAAAAAAAATACTGTGGTAATGACGTACTCTGGGGGGGGGGGGGGGTCTTAAAGTTCTAGATACCAACAACTTTCAAAAAGCATTAAAGCTTACATGGATCAGGAAACTTGGCACATCAGAAGCTAGCTGGAAACATCTCCTGACTGTTACCTATCCACAGGTCATACAATTTCAACTTTTTGGGGGGGCACTTGCAAAATGCTTTTTAGAAAGATGTCTTCCATCTCTTTGCTGACTTTTGTAGTTACTTCATTCCTCTTTCATTAACAGGTTTCCTCTGTGAACATTCATTTTTCAGTACCTCATTAAGCAAAAATGATAACATAAAAACAGCTGAAAATGGCTAACTTGCAACATAAGGAAAATTAGAGATGTCCTAGACGAGTATGAAACACCCATAAAGCATGAAGTCTTTCAACAAACGTGTGGTGTAGATATACATTTCTTCAATTTCTGTAGCAGAATAACAATGATTAAAAAATACCAAAGAAAGTTCTGTTATCTATGGCAAGAAACAGGGATAGAAGAGAGGGAAAACCCTACACCTTTCCAAGTCATAACTAAGCACAAAAGGGGGACAAAAGGAATATATGAAAAGCTTATATGATCATCTAAACCTCCAAGATGTGTTAAAAAATGGTGGAAGAGTTTTACAGACCTTAGATGGGAAGATGTCTTTCTCCACCCCTTTATTACTACCCCAGATATGAAACTTAGATGGTTCCAATACCGAATTAACCACCACATCATAGCTACCAATTCACTATTGCTTTGTATTAGACTAAGGGACTCAAACTTATGCTCTTTCTGCTTGCTTTCTGAAGAGACAATTGAACATTTATATTTTGACTGCAATATCTGGAACATGCTTTTTACAAGACTGAAAGTGTGCTCACTGTGATAGACTAGAACTCAGAAAAAAAACTCATTATATTTGGCATTGACAATGACTGTACAACAGACAAGACATTTAGTTTGATTTTAATTATGGCTAAACTTCAAGTTTATCGATGTAGATGCTTAGATAAATGCATCAGTTTTGTTGCTTTCATGAAAGAAATACAAGCAAGATACTGGGTAGAAAAATACTCCCACCAAGTGAACTGTAAAATAGACAATTTTGCAAAATTGGCTACCACATAAAAAAATTCAATTTTGGCTGATGGTCTCCCATCTGAACTCGAGATATATCCTCACAACTCACACACTTCATATGGCCCACATCGACAATTATAAGAAGTGGAAGTTCTTCTGCTAGTCGTGTCTTTTCTCTCTGCCTCTTCTCTTTTCTCCCTTCTCTGTGTGCATACATCTACCTTACATATTGTTTTGAGATTCTTCATCTGTATGTTTACGGTTGCCATTGATGCAATATGATACTCAAAATGTATCATGTCAACTATTATTGATGCGATATAACACTCAAAATGTAGCATGTGTCAACTATTATTGATGTTCACCATAAAAATGTGTTGATGAGGAATAAAATATGGGAAAAAATCGAGGAGAATGCTTGACTAGATTAAGATAAATACCTAATTTATGCTTTAAATGTGAACAAAGAAAGAATATGGGTCTGCAGCCAGCTGTGCAGTAACCACGGTGGTTAGCTTCAGATTGAGAAGCTACAAAATAGGTGGGTTAGGCAAGTTTTTTTTTCCAGTATGATTTGAGAATTACAGATTTTAGGTAATTGTTAGCAAACTCCCAAAAGCTAGTGAACAATGAGGCAGACACCAAACACTAAAGACAGTTCAAGGCTAGCTTAAGAAACTGGAAAAATTAAGTAAGCGTTCACAGATTTTTTTGTTTTTTGTCTTTTTCTCTCTTTCTGTGAGTGCACTTACATGCCTGAGAAAGTGTGTGTATGCCTGTCTGGCTGTCTCCATGAGAGAAACTGTAACAATAACAGAAATTCTCCATATGTGCATGTGCTCCTGTGCATGCCTGTGTGATAAAATGCACCCACAAAGGAACACAGGCCCTCTAGGACATGGAGGTGCATATGTGCACAAGTGCAGAGGTTGGGGTGGTGGTGGTGGTGGAAGAGATATCTGGGTGATGCTGCAGCTGGAATTAAATAATAGTACTAGTAGGTATATATGTTGTTTACACCCACACATTTGTCTGTGTAAGTACATTTTTTAGTGACTGATCAAACTTTTGTAATCCCATGGAATGTCATGTAGATCTGTGTGTACTTCTTATCCAGATGTGTAGCACTTTAGTTCAAGCTAGGAACAAAGAACAATATATAATAATATATTTATAGGGCAGTGCCCTACACCTCTCAATTATTGTTTTAGGATAGTTAAAATCTGGGTTTGACTATTCAAATGCAATTGATGCAAAATGTGTTTAAAACTCCCCATTTTTGTTTGATGATATGATTATATATATAAGTTTTGCACCAACATCTAGTGGAGTTCATGATATTATCTACTGCATGGGTTTTACTGTTTTAGACTTCCTTCTATGCTATTCAACATGCCCTAATAGAATCTGACCATAGTGAAGGCCAGGAAATGTAGGCACACTGTAGACCACAATGCAACTAACTTAGCAAACAACTGTCGTACACAGAATCAACCCCGCTTCACCAAACTATTTCCCCTCCCAACTTCCAATCTCGCTTTTAAAAAAAAGTCTTGCTGTCAACTTGAACCAGCTTTAGTGCACCAGTGCCATCAGTTTCTTGAGCCTTATCAAAATGAGATACATACACCAGCTTCTTCAGAAAGTCAGTAGGTGTAGAATAGTATACAGAGACTTGAGACCTATAAAAATGAATCACACCAGTGACTTTGCAAAGTCAGTAGGTGTAGATTAGTATACAGAGACATCTGTAAAAGGTGAATATTTCAGGGATGAACCTGTTTGTAAGTACTGCTGTAAATGAAGTATTTTATCTGTATTGTTTCCTAACATATTGTACTTCAAAACTAGTAGACATAGCATTTGCCAACAGCCCAACCATTATCATTAAGTAGTGGGCCCACTATGTATCTTCAAACAGTATGGTCCCGGGGACTGTCTGCATAAAAGGTTCCTGAAGCTGGTGAGGGAAGTTACCAGCAATTGAGTCCTTTACTGGCTTTAGTTAAGAAATTTCTTAATCACAAATATGTTTTTCTTGTGATAAGGAATATGATCATTTCAGCCAGAAGGTGGTATTCTCCATAATGGAAATACCCAGTTTTTGGGAAGGCAAGGGCAGGGTAACTGTGCCACCCTTTATTATGGGAACTTGCTATGGAAATATATGTGCAATTTAAGTTTATTGATCATATAGGGCAGTTACAGGTGGCAAGATCATAGTGAAGTGACATCATATGGTCACATATAACATGCATGAAAAACATAACACAGAATATTTTAAGTTACACACACATATATAGAATATTTTAAGTTCACACAGTACATACACCTCTGCATTTTGGATATCTGCACTCATCCCTATATATATATATACAGGAGTGAAACATTACAGAAAGGGAAGATAAAGAGAGGCAAAGTGAGGAGACAACCGGTCATTCCATTAGAAAACAAATTCAGAGGGGATTAAAACTCTTTTAAAAGCCCCCTAAATGGCGTTACAAATAGGCACTATGCTCAAATGGTAAAAGGGAAAACTTTGTAGCTATGTAGCTGGGCCCATATGGTAAAAGGGAATCACACTCAGATGCAGATAGAGTCTGTAGGGAATACTGAGGACAATGATGCTTTCTGATAATTAAACCTACTTGTGTGCTCAGATCTATTCAGTATTCACATTTTTTGTTTATTCATAATCCAAAGCAATATTTATACATGTTAATTTTAATTTTGATTAATTTTAATTAAAGAGAATTGAATCCAAAATAAGAATGACATTTTTTTCATAATTTTTAGTTTATTACAGATAGAACATTTGTAGCTCATTGTGAGTCAAGACAGAAGTGCAACATTAATATAAGTAAATTAGATCAGGCTACTTCAAATTCCATAAAGGTACCCAACAGCATAATGGTAATGCTTGCTTGCCACTGATGCAGAGGGTTGTCTAGCACAGATACCATGTGGCACCTGTTTACACTGAGATTTGGCTACTGGGGTTTTCTCCAGGTACATGTACTCCACATTTCTTTCCTTTCTCTTCCCCCCATCACCCTTTATCATGCCTTTCCCATTCTTCCCCCAGACATTATTGTTGACTTGACATGAAGCAGTAAACCAACCAGTCCTCATAGTTCTGAGTCTCTTTGTACATATTTCTTACAAAATATCATGACTCAGATTGTTCACAACACTTTGGGGGGGGGGGGGTTCTTTGCTATATCGTTATTGTTCAGAATGCTCAAATGTGTTCATTGTGAAATGATAAATTATATTATTTTTATCCATATATTTATGACAAAATTATAACTACTATCATCTGTAGCTTCAGGTGCCAACTGCATGATTGATTTATATACACATATATGTACATGTGGATAGATGGGTCAACCTGTACAGTTTGCATCTGTTGTTGTGTGAAAGACTTTGGTACTTTTAAAATAACTCAACACTGCCTGAAAATATCAACATGAAATATCAAAGACAACTGGAATGGCAAAGAATGAAGCAGAATGAGAGATCAGGACATTTATGTCCCGCGTACTAAAAGAAATATATATATATACTGGTTTCACATGACATAGGATCGATTTGTGTTAAAGACTGATGTGGCATTGACTATTGTGGTTGGCTTGTGCAAATCCGGTCTGGCCAATCAGAACAATATATGCCTTCAATTTGCAAAGTAGTCTGGGAACCACTATACACCTCAAAATGGTTTACATCTATGGATTCTTATCGGGAAAAGGACGGGTCTGAGTTTTTACCTAAATTTTGCAAGATATGTTTGTTTGTTTCAAGATATATATATATATAGAGAGAGGCTGAAATTGAATAGGTCAAAATGGCGGCCTGTTTCTAGAACTACAGTGCACTTAGTTTTGACAGGAAGGTTGGTAACCAGGTGGGGGTATGTCCAGTGTTCTGGAAAACTGAAGAGCATATGTTGCTCTTACATCTTTGCTTTGATAAATGATTACTAATACATAAAGCCGGTAGAACCTTTGGTTTATGGTTTTAAAAAAAATAGAGTTGGATAACTGGTCAGAATTGATTCTAGTCTTATCATCCACTGTCCAGTGACAAATAAAGGGTATATCCATTGTTGGAAAAGTTCAGTTGATCTGAAATACTACTAATTGTTACTTGACGCAGAAATGCCAGAGTGGCCATAGTGCTGTCTTGTAATCTGCCACAACTTTAAAACTTGCACTACTACAACTCGCAGTTCTCAGAAAAATTCTGCGCAGTGGCATTAAGGCATTTTCATTTGACAGATGACAGAAGGATTTTTATTTAGTACTGTACACAGATGGGAGGAAGTGTCTGTGCATGGTTTGTTTTATGCTGGGTATGTTTTAGGGAAAACCAAGTGCAATTTGATGAGAATGAACTAATCCTACTGTGTTTGAAGTGCATACCCTAAAAATTTACAGTGCAAGAGCATATAAGATTGAGATACTGCTTTGATAAGGCAATAGTGATTTAATGATAAAAACTTGTTGAGACATAAATAAGATTTCTAAAGTAATTTTTTTCCAGATCTCCATGCATCAAGGGATGTGAAGCCAGAGCAATTCCTTCACAGCTTCCACAATGCCAGTAAGAGAAGTTTGATGTTATTTCTTCCCATGTAATTTATTGACCATGTATGTATACACATGTATATATAGGCAAGAATAAGATTTAAGATGTTGAATGATGCAACATGTACAGTGTGTCAAAGTTAGCTTGGAAAAGGTCTCAAAGGCTTGGACTGATGTAAACAGCTTATTTTCCTAAATACTTGCTCATTAACAAAAAATGTTAAAATTCACTAGTAATTAGATGTTTGTGTATGTTTTAAGACAAAGTTATACTTATAGAAACATAAAATTTCACAAACTGACATGACTGTTATCTGACTTGTATACATGCATGTGTATTTCATTTTGAGGTTCAATCTCTCTGAAAATAGAGCCTTTTTTATATGACAGTTTCTTTGATTTCATTCAATTTTGTGAATGAAAGGAGTATAACTATAGCTAAAAAAAAAACCCAAGTGGTTTTTTTTAAATCTGTGCTTCACATTAATAAAGTATTTGGCAAGATTTATCAAGTACAACCAAACTTTTTTCTATGCTCATGTCAACAGAAGCCAATGTCAGCTGTAATGTAGTTATTTTAAAAAACTGTTTTTAGCACATATTCTATTAATACCTAAACAAGCAAAACAAAGTTCCACCACATAAGATATGATCTCAATAGACTCATTTAAAATCAATTTTTCACTAGATAAGTATAGTAGTTTAAAACTAAAAGACATTGCTCAAAATTAAATGACATTTTTTTAAAGGAAAAGAATGTGATTTAAGATGATTTGTAATGGATTCTTGCCTATATATACGCATGTAGTTACTATATTTACCATAATCAGATGTTGTCTTGTCTGTTCCTGTCACTCTGTCCATCAGAGAGGGTTCTGGATGCATAGCATAGTGGAATGCAAAAGCAGACAACTACACATTTGTGACTTTAAATCCTTAGTGTAAAGTGAAGTATTAAAGAGTGAAATTACAAGACAACAGTGTGGCACAAAGCAACATGCACTCTGACCTTACTTGATAAAACCATAGAAGAAAGAAACTTCAATACATAGAGATGAAAACTTCTGGTTTCAAGCAGCTCAAAAACAGGCCTGGCAATATATGTACTCTATACAATCATAGAACAACCACATCCTTAATGGGGCTTGAGGGGGGAGGGGTTATATAATAGATGTCTACCTTTCTTCAATTATTAAGACTGTGCACTAACTGACTATAAGACTAAAACTGTTGCAGTTGTCTTATATATATATATATAGAGAGAGAATCAAAATCTCCTTGTTGGGCCAGTTTTATAGAGCTTACTAATAAGAAGATAGTAGCTTAATTTGAGTAAACTTAACTTATGTTTATCATGAATGTTTACACTGTGCTCTGGATTGTTGAAAACAGCACTGCTGTGTTTTCCAGCTGTGCTATGAACAGTTTGTCAAAGTGCAGTCAGTCTCAACAGCAAGCTTTCCAAGCTACATGCTTGTCATAATTTATGTGCACTCACTGGAAATTCAGTAAATAGTAAATATTTACGTAACCTTTATCATTTCATGACCCCAAAGTCTGGTTGGAATCATACTTAAGGGACCAGTTCCTGTAGTGTTCAAAAATGTTTAAGGTTTCCATGGAAGCTTTGGATACTGCTGATTTAGAACTATGTAATCCCATGCTTAGAACTGTGAAGAGTCTATAGCTACAATAATAGCAGCAAGCACAACACTTGGCAGTTCTCCCTACCAGTGTCACATGTCAATGTTTTGGTCAGCGCTGATTAAGCTGTTGTCATGCTGGTTAGGCAGTCAGGTAGTGGTACAACCCCACCCTGAAAAAAAACCACCGAAAAAATTTGCACTGAAGACTGCTTCTGATGGCACATTAATATTACTGCCTGTGTTCTGTCTGCGTACATGGATTTGTTTAAAAAGTCCATTGATATCTTGTCAGCATTTGTTCCAGGGTGTTATGCTCAGCTGAGAACAAAATAAGTACTGATGTAGGAGTGGGAGACTCATTTAGAAAAGTTTTATGTGCAGTTGTTAACCTCTGCAGTCATGAACTGTAAAACAGAACTTAACCTGTGATGGACTTCTATGTGTGTTTATGAATAGATATACCAGTATGTGTATCTGTATGACAGATTAACCAATAGAGCTTTTCATAGTAGTAGCAGATCTGTAAATTCACCGACACCTATATATACAGGTGTAACAAAGATGAAAGAAAAGATGAAGTCTATTTTAATCAGTATTTCCCCCATTCTGTTTACAATCATCAGTGCACGTGGGCATTGTGCAGAGTTTTATTAATGAAAGTGCACTCCCTTAAAGGCACTTCTTACAAACTTAATAAGCTTGTTCTGGATGTTGTGCATATAATTGGAATGCCCTTTATGAATACATATACTTTCATCTGGAAAATGTCACATGCATCTTTGTCTGAACATATGTAATCTTGCTAGACATCTTTTCATTTTTTTCTTGGAGTAACATTCATACTACTGAAAGGCAGGTAAAAGGTATGACTGCTTTGTGAAACAAATGAGAAAAGAAGAGAATGATTTGTTGGAGATGCTGCTTACTCATGACACCATGGCTGTAATTTCTGAACTAGAATAGTCATTACTGGTAACTCTTGTTTTGCAGCAAGGAAAGAAATCTGTTTGAAAAATCTATTGAACTGACTCAACTATACACTGAAGCAGCAATTCACGAACTAAGACTTACTAGTCCTTGCATTTGAGACTAAATCTTCCTTACAAGTGAAGACACTATGGGGTCATCAGAATCGGAGGTATCAAGACTGATTTGCTGGGACTGAAAAGCAAGTGAAGCTTACTGTAGAGAGTGCATTTATCATTTATAATTTGCTTGAATCTCTCGCCCTTCTCCCATTAAACACAGGACATGAAATTCCAAAGTCCACTCTTTTGAATCTGCATCTTATAGGATTCGGATTCACTTATTGAATATTTAGATCATTGTGTTACTGGTAACATTGATAAGTAAGATGATTTCTATTATTAATATCATAATCTGCAGCACGCAGAGTAGAGGATCCGGTGGATAAGGCTTTAGTTAAATCAACTTTATTTTATTCACTCTGTCCCCAGTATCCCCCACCATTTTTGAAAGATCAGAATCATAAGGCCCTTTTTGTTATTTTTACTTGGGGATATTCAGTTTGATTTCGAGTCTGTTTGCATTATATGGCGTAATTTTTGGTTTGGTTTAAAATTTACAAAGTGTGTACATGGTACATGCAGTCAAAAGGTAGTCACCACTAAAAGGAGATCTATACGATAAGTGCACTCCTTACCAGCTGGCTTCACTTTGAGCCTCTGGCTTTTCATAGTGCTGCATCTTTGCCTGTTTGCTGATTTGCATTGTGTTGTCACTAGCTAACAGTAACGGGGTCACTGACAAGCTGTAGTGCCTTTTAAGGAGTACTGCAAGAAGAAGCCAGCATTGTTTTCAGTTTGTTTCCTTTTTACAGTTTTCAGTGAGCTGAAGTTAACTGACATAGCTGTGTGCACAATCTTGTTCATGCATGCATGTATGTATGAACTATGTGCGGTTTGTAGGCATGAGTGTGATTTACTTATGCATGTGCATTGTTTGAAGGTGAGTGTGTCAGAGAATTTTATACATATATATCTATTTGGATGCATATATACTTTCCTGTGTGCATGAATATATGTTTGAATGTGTGCATGAATGTACATTTTGTGCATGCATGCAGTGCATGTATTTGTACGTTTAGGTGTGAGTGCTTGTATACTGGTTCGGTGATTAATGACAACTGTTCAAGTAATTTGAAGCTTTTTTTTAAAAATACATGTAACTAATCCTGGTGGTTGTTCCCTGCAACTCAATATTAATGGAAGGAGTTTTTGGCTTCATACAAGCTTGACTGTATATTACTCATGAGAGTAAATATTTTTGTGAAGGATGCAGACAGATATGACTAATCTTAGTAGTAATACTAATTCATTGTTTAGAATTAGTCCCAAACAGTGATACTTTATTTAAAATGTAATTTTCTTTTTGTTCTTTGCCACTTTTTCTCATCCCAATCCTTTTCTCTCTCTCTCTTCCATTCTTTCATGGCATACCCTTGTGTGTGCGTGTGTGCATACAATAAAACCTCTATATGAAAACTGAAAGTGCCCCAGAATCAGCTTTTAACTGAGAGAGGTCTTAATAGAGACTACATGTAGTGTTACCCAGGTGAAATAAAAATTTCAGTCTTATCTAAGAGGAGGTTGTAAAAGGGGAGGTCTTAACAGGGAAATGTTACTGTATATACAATGGTCGTGTGTGTGGGGGGGTGGGGGGGGTGTGGGGGGCATATGGAGGTCAAAGGGTGTTTCCTCATCGTCTCATACACTGTTGCAATGTGTAAACATGACTTAAGATTCACCAACATATTTTAAGTACTTTTGATAGCATGTGCACATTTTCCCAGGTCTGAGATTGTTTCACCTAAACCAGATTTAATTAACTAAAAGTTTAAAATAGCAGAATAGAACATCTTTAAGGTCTGTGGAATTGTATATAAACCCAAGTTACCTTTATTCTAAATAGCCCAGTAGCGCATTGAAGTAATGTCCACAGCGTCTAGCAAGGCTTGATGGAACAAAAACGTTGGGACATGCTGGGTTTTTATAAACTACAGTTGATATCACAAACACTGACTTACAGCCTGTGTTTGATTGCTTGGAATGATCTCACAACCACCAACACCCTCTTGTTCTTCACCACCACAACCTCCACCAATGTCCTGCAGCCAACAAAGAGGGTTAGAAAATTTGTAGAGGCTTGTTTGAAACAATTTCACATACAGCACCATATGTATTAGTGTGTGTGTGTGTGTTTCAGGATATGATTTTTTTTTCTTTTTGAATAAAGGGATGGCAGGTTTTGAGCTTATCTTGTTAATATCAAAAATTGTGCTGCAGAAACCAAAGAATAATGTGAAGTAAATAGGGCAGGCATTGAGAGAAAAAGATAATGCATGCACATTATGTAATACGTGTACATTTAAAAGAGTGGATCCACAAAACATAATAATATTGCTTTTACCAGATAGTTGAACAATGTCTGCATTCTGTCCTGTGTAGATTTGTGTTTTCCTTAAGTAATTAAGTGGCACGCGTGCTCCGCAGACTTGTCTAGGTCTGTGATTTCAGTGTAATTTAGCTGAAACTTTCACTGGAACAGATGGGGCACATATATGCAGCAACAATAAAGATTTTGTGAAAATGTCCTGTGAGCCTGCCATAACCTTTCTGAAACAGTGAAAGAGATAGATCACGTGTGTTTACTGTAGTGAGAGCAAGGCTAAGAAGCTGGGAACACTATAAACCAGACGACGCAAGCTTTCTGATTGCAGATGAGGAGGTAGTGCATACATGTCGACCTTAATCTGTCACCGATGAACATAGAATGGGGAGTTTGCTATTATTGTGTAAACGTAAGATGAACATTGTAAATCTTGTATTAGTAGCCCCTCATCTAGTGATAGTAGTGCAGAGAGTATTTGTAAGAAAAATTTACATACACACTCAGTTTCTGTGTGCTTATATTTGTGGAAATATATGTGTACATGTGTGTGTGCATATCATATGTTTCTGCACACTTGTGTGTTTGTTCATCCCATCTTTCCTGCGTCTGTTGCTACACACAACACCCCAACCAATTTTTAGCTGTCTCTTCTGTTGTCTAGCTCTCATACATGCATACATCCAAGTGTTCATCACAGTTCTTAGAATGCCTGTAAACCTGCACTGCAGTTAAGGACAGATGTTAAGGATACATGTATAAAAGGGGTCTCTGTATATTTACTTTTAAAATCCATCCAACTATCCATGTGCAGTTCTGCAAACAGATTAAGAGACTCAACTGGACATCTCTTTAGAACAATTGAAATAAAATACACCCATGATGATATGTGAGAATGCAATGTTACATGTGAGCATAGAGATACAGTTGTTGTAATAGTTAACATCATTTTCATAATTTTGTGTAATGAGTGAGCACAGCAAGTGCAAGATGCATAACATCAACCTTCTGTATTTTGTGTCTTATTAATCTTAGACACCATATGAATATAGTATTTAGGTAGGGTTTGTCGGTGTGGGTGTGGGTGTCGGTGTGACTGGGTTGGTGGGTGTGCATGTGGCCATGGGTGCACACCTGTGACTTCTGCTCAGACCACACCCTTGCCTGACTTGTGTGACCTGGTCTGCTGTGGTGAATACCTGTTCATTAACAATCTCTCATTTGAAGCTGTGACTTTATTCAGCAAAATGCCACACATTTGCCAGTAACCTGACAAGACATTTAGTATTGGTCAGACAGTGTGTGTGTGTGTGTGTACGCGCACGTGCGCATCTATGTGCGCACTTTGATACCACATATACCACATACTCTTACCCATCCTACCCATATTACTTCAACAGTCATATAATGAATTAGAAAATACACCATATAATAGTTAACTAAAAAGAAATCTAAACTGATCATTTGATACATGTAAAATGGCATGGTTTTCATTTACTTATGATTTTAACAAACTGCACAGTCTTGTATTTTTCCAGCTGGGATGATTCTGTGCCAAAGCTGCTAACTGCACATTTAAAATTTTGTTAAAGTGCAAACTGTTTTATTCTTTATTGGATTGTGTCTGTCCAGTGGATTAACACAAGTGAGTGTCTGGAAGATGACTGCAAGAACTGTAATTAATATGTAAGATCTAAAAGTATATAGACAAGTAAATATACATTTATAAATATGGTTGTCGTGGAATGTGAGCTTGTTATTTAGTGTTATTTAGGCATCTAATTATGTAATACATGTAATTCATGTCATTGTTTTACTGGTGCGTTGAGAAGGTAGGCATCTTGTTTAGCTCTTGTGTGTTTTTCTTTCTATTGCATTAAAAAATTTATTTACAAGCTAATTTGGTATTTATGTACTTTATTATATTGGCATTTATTGTATACTTTATTTAGTTAATAGCTGAGCATAAAATTTGGACCCTTAAACCTTTATCCAGTATTTATTTAATGATTTGTTTTCAGCCTTGTAACCAGATCCCTTTTTCTTTTGATTCAACTTTGGAGTTCTAAAATACATCCTTAAACAAACAGCTGTTGTCACTAACAGATTTTTCTGTCTTTGGTCCTGTCTGGAATGCATATGTGTACATGTACATACACCTACGTTTAGATGTAATCACTTGTCTTCTACTACTTGTACATAGTTACAGGCGGACGGGAGGAAGCAGACTTTTTGTATGTCAGGGTATTTAATAATGGTTAAGTTAGTGGCAGATAAAACAAATCAGTGAGTGTTTTATCTACTAATGTCATTATTTCTAGAAAGAAAATTAATATGACTTGAATGTCGTTAAAAACATCCTTAAGTTTACTTTGGTAGGATGTATATGTTAGCATCCTGGAGCAAAAAAAAAAAAAAAGTCATTTTATAGTTTCTACATGTATTAGTATTAGTGTATTACTTTACTACAACCATATTGATGTCAAATTATTTATTTAAATGTGAGTACTCTGTATAATATAATCAATCAAGACGTTACTGTATTTTTTTTAACAGATGGCATTCAAAATACGATCATCAAAGTTTCGCCATGTCTATGGTAGTCCATTTAGAAAAGAGCAGTCTTACGAGAACCTGCGACTGACTCGCAATGCTCATGATTCCAACTTCTGTGCCGTCAATCCCAAGAGCTTGGCAGTGGTCACAGAATCTGGGGGTGGAGGATCCTTTGTGGTGGTGCCCATTGAAAGGGTGTGTTTATGAATTATCAGGGTACTAAGATAGTCCTATTATTGCTGATTTATTTTTTGGTGCCCCGACAGATGCTGGGTAGACTTAATATATTTTGACAAGTAGTAATACTCTTCAAACATATTTCACTTAATTTGAGCTTTTTATTTGCACAATGTTTACTTTGTTTCATGTTTGTATAATCACCGGGCTGATGCATGAACTGGCACTGTCAAACTCCCAGACCTATGAAAACGTTGCTGGGAGAGCAAAGTAGACATAGCCCTTTTGGTACAATCCTAAACAACAGCAGCAGCACCAGTTCATTCACAAGCCTCTAGAATTTCAGACAGTAGATTAAGAGCACAGCATGGAGAGAGAAAGGGATACGCAAAAATTGCCACATTTTTTATCTGCTGTGTTATTTGCTCATTTATTCAGAAACATTTGAGTTAAATAATCCCTAGTCCACTGTTAGATTTTTTTAAAAGTTAGTTTAGCTGATCTTGATGTTGGTTTTGACTGCCTTCTAGTGGTTGTTAAAAAATATGCTAAATGACAGTGATGGAAGATAGTGGTTGTATAAAAAGTATGCTGAACTGACAGTAATGGAGGTTGTGGCAGCTGCAAGTTGATGATGGTAGTAACTGTGAGATGATGGGTGTGGTGACAGTGAGAATATGATGGTAGTGACAATGAGTGAAACTAAATGTGGAAAAAGATGAGGATGGAGATGATGATTTTTATTTCTTAGACTGGACGACTGGATGTCAACGCACCCAAAGTCTCAGGGCATTCAGGAGCTGTGCTAGACATCAAATGGAACCCCTTCAATGATGACATTATAGCCTCTGCTTCAGAGGATTGCACAGTAAGAATATATCTAGCATTGTACTTAGATGCTTAATACCATGTCAGTGACTGCCCTAGCCTCTGGAAGTTTGCATCCAAGGTGAAAGAAAAGAGAGGCATTGAAGGAACCTTCACCTTGACTGTCTTGCTGTGTCTTTCTTGTTTGATCTCTGTGCAGCTTGCATTATTTGCCTTGTATCTTTTGTTTTGGTGGCTGTTAAAGGCAGATTGTGCAGGATGATTGAGTATTACTTCAGAAGAGAAGAAGAAACCTTTGAGCCCTGTGGTCATTCGTCGTTCAGAACTTAATCTGTTTTGTCCAAGGTTTAGTGATCTCCTGTTAAAAGAAATAGTTCAAAAAGAAGAACACGTGACTGGCGTTTGGAAGAAAATCTAAATTAAAATGAAAAACAAGGAAACTGAACCAAGCTAGAACAAGACAAAGACAAAGATGGTCTACATGTTTCGGGGCACTAAACCTTCCTCAGGATGATGCAAAAATGACAAAAAAACAAAACACAAAAAATGAAAAAGACATAGCTGCAGTTGATGTGTGGCACGCAGGCTGTGTCGCAGGAAAAAGAACAAGGGCCAGGTAGTAAGAGGGGCCAAAGAGGGGCAGCCACCATCCATTACAAGCCTATAGACACACTCCTACCTGGATTTCCACTAATCTCACCTGCCCTCCATCCTGCACAGCACACCCTACTCGTGCAGTATCCCCCTGCTGCCACACTTGCCCCTACCTGAACACTGCCACAAAACTCCACACACCCAATACCACTTTCTATATCAAGTGCCACTTCACCTGCACCAACAGCAACATCATCTATGCCATCACATGCATCCTCTGTCCCACCCTGTTCTACATCGGCAAGACAGAACGCACACTTAACACCTGCTTCACAGAACATTTGGCTTACACAGAACATCGCAGAAACACACCAGTTGCACGTCATTTCAGTACACCCCCACACAAAGCTGACAACGTGAGGGTCTGTGCCATCTGGCAAATGAAGGGGGATTCCATTGACCGTAAGAATATGGAGTCCTACTTCATTACCCACTTTGGCACCATGGCACCAACAGGGCTTAACCTCAAACACTGGCTCTCACCCTACCTCCTCTCCCTCTGATCCCCCCACCCCTGCTTCTCTACCCCCACCCCCCTCTTCTCTCTCCCTTTCCCACTCACTCACACACTGCCCTCTCACCCTCTCTTCTCTCTCTCTCCCCCGCCCACTCTTCACCCTTCTCTCCCCTTCCCTACCCAGCTTGCGATAGTGTCCTAAAACATGTAGATCGTCTTTGTCTTGTTCTAGCTTGATTCAGTTCCCTTGTTCTTATTTTTAATTTAGAAACAGTTTAAGCAAAATGACAGAGAAGTTGCAGTTTTAAAAAGGGACAATTTTAAGATATTGTCAGATGTTAATATCAATTATTATGTGAACCAAAATTCAGACATCAAATAGTCAGCTGCAGTTCAAAAAGTGGCAAGTTATCAATGAAATGTGTGATAGGCTGAATATTTGTAAGCATTAAATTTTAGCTTGTGTTTAAAAATGTTAAATGCAATTTTTTTGACTAATTCATATCTTCAAACAGGTAAATCGTAATATCTGCGACATATACTTGAAGTGAAAACTGAATTCTAGGATCTAGATTTGCATGAGAGGCATGAGAGACTTGTTTGTGTTTGATCTGCAGATCAAGCTGTGGCAAATTCCCAATGGTGGGATCATCACAACACTCAAAGAATGGTCAGTGGATCTACATGGCCGCAACCGACGTGTTGGCTACCTTGAATGGCACCCAACTGCTGGAAATATTCTTCTTTCAGCTGGCTTTGATTATAAGGTTTGTCTGTCTTAAGTCTAGATTTAAAATGTTGTACAGAAAAAAATCTTTTACTTACAGAATAAAGTCAGTTTCAGTAGGTTTTCTTTTTTGAGGGGATGTTTTATGCCAAGTCATTAACTAAGACTAATTTGTGCCTGGCAGTGTCTTGTAAACTGCTGCCACATAGGAAATTTATGTGCTGGAGCAGAGATGAGAGCCCTTTATTTAGGTCAGTTGCTATCCGGGTTGGAAGCAGCCTTTAAAAACATTGTATTATGTGTTTGCACATGGAGGCCCATGAAGAGAGACATTGTGCATGAACATAGAGTGGGCTAAGTGGAGATGTTGGGGATAAATACAGAGTGGAGTAAGCTGAAATTTCAAAATTGGGTGTTCAGTTGGTTTTTGCCCTTGCTGTACTTGTGCATCTGCTTATCACTGACCAAGTCAGTAAGATTATTTGTGCAAAGGGGGTACGCAACAAAACAACTACTTCTCTGCCAGGCCCCAAACCATCTCTAAAACATTTTAGCAGTTTCATGGATTTATGGAATAACAGATGCGGAGAAATGCTAGAAAAGGTGATGTGAAGGACAGAATATATGTACACATCTTTTTTTAAAATTTAAACGTTTTATTAAAACACTGTGAAGCAGTCAAACTTAAACTGCTGGTGTGTTTGAGGAGCTGGTAGTTGCCTAGGGTCATCCAGACTGTCTGGGAAGAAGAAAATTTTGGTCTGTTGTTGACCAAGTAGATCCAGTAATTCTTGTAAGCTGCCACCCTAACACTTTGATGCAGTTAATTGCAGCTTCTGACCTTAGTACTATTATTGATTCACTTTCTTTGTAGATGTAGCAGTCTTTCTTAACAATGTAAACTGTCACACTGACACCTTGACGAAGTTAACTCTTTGAACTCACATGGTCAGATATGTGTTTACCCCCATGGGACAACATGGTTCCTTGTCGACAGCTATGAAATGACAGTTTAAAATAATTCTATTAGTGTACAAAACGGCAAATGGGAAGTAACCTTTGCATCATTGGAAAGGGTTATCAGTTTTATCGCCTGGACTCTTTGAATTAGTTTTAAACATTAGTTTGGCTCTCCAAAGATGTTTAGTAAACAGACCACCAGGTCTGTGTACACCATTCAAAATGGCATGGCAGATAGCGCAGACATCACCTTTAATTTAGAAGGGAATTCACAGGAAAATTACTACTACATAAATATTTCACAGTGGGGGCATTCACCAACAGATTCAAAATTAAATGTGCCTGAATTTTGGGATTATTTATATTTGTGAAGTGTACAAGCAGTGACATGGAATTCGTTACAAAATTTTGTAAATGATGAAAATAGGGATTACCTTTGAAACCAAGTAGTAAGTACTATTTAATATTTTCCAAAATAAAATTATAAGCATTTTGATGACGAAGACATGATCTTTCTAAATATATAAGCTTTATTAATGAAAGTAAGGTAGTTTACAAACAGTATTTTTTTTAAACATGTCAAATTCTATCTGATTCCAAGGGATTTTATTATAGTTCAAAGAGTTAATTGCTGCTTCTGACCCCACTACAGCAAAAGTAAATGTAATTTATTTTCAGTGTATCATATGGAATGTAGAGCAGGCAGAGCCAGTAAATATTGTAAACTGCCACACGGACACTATCTTCTCCATCAGCTGGAACCGAGATGGAAGCCTTTTTGCTGCCACATCTAAAGATAAAAAGCTGAGGATTTTAGACCCCAGGCAGTCCACTGTTGTAGCTGTGAGTATGTGCAGTTCGCATCACAACAGTTATTATAGTTTGACAATTAATAGACAGAGATAAGTGAAATGGTACAGGTTCACCAAATCTGTCTTACAGATTCAGACAGTGAGGTACATAATATGCTCTTACAGTATCTTCATAGACGTATAACATTTCCCCCATAAAATTCAAGAGCATCATTTAACATGACACATGCATTAAATTTATGATTATGTAAATCATAAATTACACTACCACAGTTATATGAACTTTTTTGCTGTGCATACAATGTGCATATGCGTGTGCATGTGTGTATGGGTCTGTAGGTGTGAGAGTTTGAATTTGATCGATCCAACCATTGGGTCACATCAAGGGGGTAGTTACAGATACAAAGACAAAACATCAGGTCAGTAACCATTTACATACATAGTTGTTGGACAGTTATACTGTGGGTATCAGTGGGTACCTGACCCTGGTTAAACGGAGATACTAGGCCCAGGGTTATAGAAGCATTTACAGACTACATGTGTTTATGAACTTATAACCACACATGAGAGTGTATGCAAAATGTGTACATGTACAGTGCATACATATCCATGTAGCTGATGATATTTCAGCCCTAGAACGGTAAAATAAATGGTAACAACCTGCCATTTTGTCCACTTCAAAAGACGCTGACCGTCATAGGCAGTCTCTTCACTTAATAAGGTGCTTCGAATTGTAAAGGCTTTGTACAAAAAGTGAAATTTGCTTGATGCTACCATCAAGATGTGTCACCTAGGACACGATACACCTTGCTTATATCTGCTTGTTAAGCATCTAGCAGCAGTGGATTACCATCTGATCTCATGGTAGGCCTTACAGAAGAAGAGAAAATGTGCTTCATCATCTCCTACTAGTGTGCATGTAGGACATTTCAGGTCACGTGGGGCCACGCCTTTTCTGTACCACGTGTGTGTGTGTGTGGGAGGAAGGGATGAGGATCTATTGACTCTGTAACAGTGTGTATCCATTTGCATTTGAACAGAGCTGAGTAAATATTAGCCAGTTGGTTAGAACAGTCTGGCACATAAGGTTGGTTGGCTGGTTGTTGCTTAACATCCTGTCACAAATTAAGTGCATGTCAGGATGTTGCTCAGACAAGTTAATGTGCTGCCACACTGGCACTGCTGTTGCAACACAGGCTGCAGACCCGCCCAGTTATAATGACACTGGGACAACCTGTCCTACTGATAGTTCCAGGCATTTGGCATATGAACAAAGCTGAGTAAATACAAGCCAGTTGCTTAGAAAAGTCTGCCACATTAGGATGGTTGGTTGTTGCTTAACATCCTGCTGCAAACTAAGTGTTGTGATGAAACACAGTCACAACACAGGCTGCAGTCCCACACAGTCACATTATACTGACACCGGGCCAACCAGTCCTAGGACTGTTCCCTATAGTGCCAGACATTTGGAAGGGCAGCTACTAGATTGCCAATTTTTAAGTCTTGGGTATGACTCAGCCAGGGTGCAAACCACCAACCGTCCACCTCGGAAGCAGATGCCTTAACCACTAGATAAACAAGAAGTTTGTCTGGCACATAAGAGTGAGAATATTTTGCAAAGTGTTACTGTGTAGGAAAAATTGTCAGTGCTAAACCATCCAAAGTAGCTGTGTGTTATTGTGTAGGAAACACAGTGCCACAGTGGTGCCAAAGCTTCCAAAGTAGTTTTTGTGGACAACAGTCGCCTTCTGACGACAGGATTCAGCACCATGAGCTACCGTTTGATGAGCCTCTGGGATGTGGTATGCACTGCTGTATTTCCTTTTTGCTCATCTGCGAAACTGATACTGATTGATAGGGAAGGAAGAGTGTCAGATATTAAAACATCACAAGTTTCCTTGGGGGGGGGGGGGGGGG
>SMGT01016054.1:309839-333249 GCA_004794575.1 Lanistes nyassanus
GGGGGGGGAAGGAGGAGTGTCCATTCTTGACTTTGTTTTTAGGACACTGTCAGTTTTGATGTGGCTGTGAAGATTTTAACTGGTTGAGTTAATGGCATTGTTAAACTAAGAGTTGATATCATTAATAAGAGCAGATATTTTGTAAACTTGGTTAAGCTGTATACATGTATTGGCAAGTCATTGTGTGGTGAAATAAGTCTAGTTTAATGTCTTTGCTTTTATTTCAGAGGCAAATCAAAAATCCACTTCACACATCTGACATTGATTCCTCCTGTGGTGTTCTGCTGCCATACTTTGATTTTGACACGAAAATTATTTTCCTGGCAGGAAAAGTGAGATTATTGGATAATACAGTCTTACGAAAATCAGGCAGGATACTCAGATTGATGTGAAGCACATAAGCATGCATTTACTGGAGTGTAAACAGTCCCTTTCTCCTTCCTTAATCTTTCTAAGCACCCCTTCCCTATTTCTATCTATCTGTCACATATAGATAAACAAAACATGTGTATACACATATTGACAAATGCCTGCGCACTCACATGCAGGACATGCCCCACCCTTCAATTCCCATCCACACATAAAAGTTTGCTTCCTTGTCGTTACCAAGATAAAGAAAATGAGTTGTTTCCATATGTTCAACATAAAGCCACCCAAAGCCAAAGATGTACTAAAACAATAAGCATTATATATAATGCACCGGGGTTTTTTTTGTTGTTGTTGTTGCAGGGCGATGGGAACATCAGATACTATGAGGTGTCAGAGTCCGAATCTTGCTGCCATTTCCTAAATGCTTATCAGTCTTCGTCACCTCAGAGAGGCCTGGGTTTGTGAACACAACATCATACATAGCTTGATGCTTAGTATGACTGAAATATTATTTGGTTTATTTTTTTGCCACTAAGCCTTTGTAGTTATCATCACTAACTGCTTCATGTGCATAGGAACCACCCTTTCGCTTTATGTCAGAAAGTTGTTAATATACCCATTTTTTTAAAAAAAGGACCACCAGGAAAAGGGAAGGAGGTTTTGGAAAATGTTAAAATAGCCAAAAAGTCTAGAAAGTACTTTTCCAGGTACAGGTACAGTAGTCCCTCTCTATTACGACCCCCCACCCACCCCCCACCCAAAAAACCACCCCAAAACTGGGGGCTGTTCTTAGTAAGGAAACATGCACTACAACGACCATATGTCAGCACTTGTTACTGTAAACTTGTACATGCATGTATATACCTGTATTTTGTTCTTTAAACAGACTGAAAAAGCCAAGATTCTCACAAAGTGTAGACATTTATTTAAACTGAAAATTATAAAAATAAAACTACAGTACATGCAGTTTTATTAACTTTAAATATCAATGACAGAGTACACACTTTTTCGCACTTGGAAAGTTTCCTTTGTCCATTTTCATTTTTCTCCCACCATGATCGACTTCTTATTATGAAATAAACATTTGAATCTGCGTTTTTCTAGCATTCAGTGATTGCTTAATGCTGATTGGCATTTCTCCATTTTTGCTTCTCTTTACTTCTTGATCTCTCTCTCTCTTCAAGTGTAAGTGCATTTCGTTGGTGTTTCTTCGACGCCATTTTGATAAAGCTGCTGTTAGGGGAGTTCACTTAGAGCAAACATGAAGACCAGCAATTTACACAGTAGTTCATGCTGCTTTTATCTGGTTCAACTCGTTCATATGCTGCTCGAGTCCTTGCATCACCTGAGACATGGCACAAGACCCTATGGTCTCTACTCAAGCATTATACAACGCCTACAGATACAACCTGCTAGGCTTTCTGCTCCCTCTCGTTTACATAATCCCCGTCCATACTTCACAGGTGGAATGGAAGAATGAACTCAAAACTAACCAATCAAATCATTTGCATGCTAACAAGCCTTTCTGGCTGTTTACAATCACAGCGAATTCGAAACATCATTTGACTTAACAAATAGCAGTATCAGATCAAATGGTGAATCCAATTTGAAGTTACTAGCACTTCCAAAAAGAAAAATGTGTTCTTTAAAAACATTACTAGACTGTTGACAGGTATTAGCCAGTAGTCTTTGCACGGATGACAAAAATTGCTTAACTAAATCATAGTTCGAAAATAGGTGCCAGACAATATCTTATACATATCACAAAAAGTAAGAAAGTTAATGTCTTCCAGACTCATATTTTAGAGGATATCAGTGCAGATATATCTATAAACAATGTATATCTGTAGCCATTTCAGTTTTGAATCTTTAATGCCAATCATGCATTTAAAGATGCATTTCTAGTTATAATTCTTATCATTCTATTATACCATTTTTCACAGCACTTTGGCAGGTTATTGTTTTTAGTCAAAATATCATGAAATAACCTAGATCCTTTATGTGTGAAGTAAATAATCCTAAGTGTCTTGTGCTACTTTAGAAGAATAGGTTTAGTAAAATTGATTTTTAAGCCGACTTTGTGCATGCTGTTTAATACCATGTAAGCATTCACTGTATGTTATGAAGCCGGTTGTACTATGTATTCATCTTGATATGGAAGAAAATAACCATCATCTCCTTATAAATATCTAAGCATGCCCCTTTTCTAATCTACTCTTTCCAACAAAATGGGTTTTCACCAATTAGAATTTTGTCATTATATGTAGAAAAGAATATTTTTGTGTTAGGAACTTCAGTTTGTGGATTAAAAAGAAAATGTTAGTTTCCTTTGCTGCCATTTTCCTTGACAGGCACTGTCTTGAATATGTTACTTAATCTAAAGAGTTTGGAACAAATAGCTTGAATTCTTTGAGACCTGAAAGATGCTGGTTTCAAGGTTTGCTTTTGTATTGACAGGTATGATGCCAAAGAGAGGCTGTGACATTCGTCGCTGTGAGATTGCGAGGTTCTATAAGTTACATGCTGCTAAAAACCTGGTGGAGCCAATTTCCATGATAGTACCACGAAAAGTGAGCTAGATCTTTCCATTTTGAATGAAACAAAACTTTATTTGAGCTTATCTGCTACGAAGTTATTAGCTTTTGCAGAACAAGAATAAGAATGATGTGTGCATTGATATTATGAGAGGCAACTGCTATTGTCTTCAGCTCCATCTGCTTGACACTGCTCTGAAATGAATAAGGAATCAGTATATTTAGATTGCAGACTGCAAAATTATGCAGAGTAGCATAATAGAACTGGGATGTAGATGATAGGACAGTCTGGTCATATTACTCTGTTATATTTCTAGGGCTATTGCTTTTATGTGCTTTGAATAGTCTGTTCATTAACCAGAACTACGACAACATAAATGTGTGCCAAGAAGGGGGGAACTAACAATGTGATTGCTGCCTGATTTGTGTAAATCTCCAGAATGTTCCGGCTCAAGCCCCCACCCCCTTACTTGCCACATGCACAACCAAATGAAAAGAAGGCAGCGATAAAATACTACACCATTTATTTTACCGTTACAACATATAATGCTCCACTGCATGACTACCAAGACATATCGAAGAACCACTCTCACTCTTATGTGCTCATTACAGCGATATGCTACACATATATACACACACACACTATTTACAAGATGATAAAACTACGATACTAATAGTTCACATTGGTGAAACAAGGAAACCATACTCCTTTAGCTAAAAGTATTCTTGCTACACCTAACTAGTCCCAGCTGGATGAACTGACTAACCAATAATGGTGTATACTTTTGGAAGTTACTGAACGAGTTTACAACTGAGTGTTCACAGCTATTTCCTTAAACTATTTTTTTTAGTTATGATTGTGTCAGCTGCTTCTCCCTATAGCTAATCTACATGGTACGTACACTCACTTATTCATGATGCTGGACAGGACTACTGCAGATGCCACATCTCTCAGCTCCACATCCCAGCAATGGTCTGGTGACTTTCCAAGTTCCTTTCTGACTGATAAGACTCGCCGCTATGTTGCTCCACAGTTCCCTTCTAACAGGTTGGCAGCAGCTGGCTCTCTGTGTCCATGTCGCAGATAACTGTCATAATCGGCTACAGTAACTACCCCAGGAGGCTGGATGTACTCGGTGATTCACAGCTAGCAATCGGCTGCCTTTATGCACCTGGCCGCAGACTTGCCAGGAGGTCGTAAATAGGCTGTCCACCCATTTGGGGTGGTGGGTTCAGCTGGGAGGGTGGTTTGCCCTCACCTCCCACCCGGCCACCTGTTCAGGGTGACGGGGTCAGCTGGGAAAGGGTGGGGGTGGGTTACCTTCACCTCTCACCCGGACACTTTCCTCGTTCCTCTGAGCACTTTCTCCTGATTGGCTGGGGCAACGAGCTGTAAAATTCGTAACAGACAGAAATGTATCCGTTGAAGGGCGTATTCTCCTAATTGTTTGTTTCTTTGTTTTTTCTGGTAGGGGGGTTGAATTCAGTGGTGTGTTCTTGTTTGTGCTAGTTATCAACTACACATCTCTCGTGCAGGGTGATAATTTCCAGGAGGATGTGTACCCACCGACAGCAAGCACTATTCCGTCCCTGCAGGCTGATGAATGGATAGCTGGCCAAAACAGGGAGCCTATCCTGGTGTCACTTGTGGTGCGTATTTGTCACCTTTGGTACATGCAAACCAGATGTTTTTTAAAATATGCTTGATCTGTGTGGTGGGTGTATTTTGCCAATAAAAGGATCCCGATGCATTCCTGCTTTTGGTTCGACTGGCTCAGGATCAGATGCTGCAGCTTTCATTGCTTTTCATTATGCAGAGCCTGTATGTATAAGTCAGGTCCAGAGACTTAGGCTAAAATGTAATTTAGCATTCCACCAGGAGCAAGATACGAATTTCTTTCTCTTCAAGCTAAATTTGAGCGCAAAACTGCCCATCTACCTTTGGGTTGACAAATTGCTTTTATGCTGGCAGTTTTCTACAATTTGGATTTACTGGTTCTGGTTGGCTTAGAAACTTAAAAAAGGAAAATTTGTATCTTCAGAGATTTTTTGGAAGTAATTGTTTATTTATGACTGTGGGTCTTCCAGCGGTCCACCATCTTGGCTGCTCACACTTTTCATATAGAAGACATTCACAGTGTTGCATACTCTTTGCTTAAGCAAGTTTCTAGATCTTGGTGACAATCCATATTGTTGTAAGAATGAGGAAAACTATTCTACTTTCATCTAATATCATCCACATTGCTGCCATCCAAGATGTATCCGTCCTATCCAAAGCAGTTGCACATCTTATATCTGGTGCTAAATTGCATACCCCATGTAGATCTAGAAAAATGTAGTCTTCAAAAGTCTAGATACATTTATAAGCAGCAAAGGAAACAGCAAGGGAAACAAACTCATGTGGGCTCCACTACCTTTTTTTATTGATAAATGTGTCAGACCGACACCAAGGTAGATGTCATGTTTCTGATTCATGTATCAGAATTGGCACCAAAGTATGAACCCTCGATGAAAACAAATATTACAAGTTTTGACAAGCATTTACTAGTATCACAAAGCATCTAAGAAATGCTTGCAGCATATGTTCTTATGGTACTTGTTTAAGCTGAAATGTGATCATGTACAGATAAGTTCTACCAAATACAGTCCCATGGCTTGTCCATGCTCCATAAATTGTACAAACAGTAAAACTCTAAGTCAGGGAAAATATTGGATGTTCTATTTTTGTTCTTTTTTGTTTCGGTGGGCTTTTTTTTTTTTTTTTTGCAGGGGAGATGGTCCCAACGGTTTTGATACTGATCATTCTGTATGTTAGGTTTGCCATTCTTTTTCAAAACTGATTTTTTTCATTTGAGTAGATAGCTTTCTTTGTGTCTTGTTCCCAACAGGATAGCTTCTGGGTTTGATGCTGTTGATTTGTGTTTTATTGTTTTGCTAGGATGGACAAGTCACAAACACACCCAAAATCACCACTTCCAAAGCTGTTCAGAAACAGGTAATTTATGCATATTTCGTGCAATGCTGTGCTGGGCATTTCATTGAGAACAAGGCTGAGTCAGTGTTGGAAAGGGCTAGTTACAGTGAATTGGGTACAAAAAGGAATGATTGTTAGGGTGACTTCACATGGACAGATGAACAAGCATTTATGTTCCATAGGAAGATTGCCTTGCTAGATGTATACAGCCTTAGTGAAGTGGCCTGCATGGTAAATTAGGGGGATGTAGTCCAAGTTTTGGACTTGTATGACAAGGTATAGCAGGTACTTTGGTCTGTTGCATAATGTTAAACCAGTGCATGAGGAATTTGAAGGGATTTTATTTCGTGTTTATAGGATGTTAAATCCAATTTGATGTTGGGGAAGTGGATGGACGAGTGGTTGGAGCACAAGCCTCTGAAACACGATAATGCAGTCCCAGGATTCAGTTCCCCAACACTGCAGCATACTTAACCCAGTTCACCCAGCTGCAAATGGGTACCTGACCTCATGGGTTAGAGAAAGTATGGCAGTGAGGG
Source organism: Lanistes nyassanus (assembly GCA_004794575.1). Taxonomy (NCBI): domain Eukaryota; kingdom Metazoa; phylum Mollusca; class Gastropoda; order Architaenioglossa; family Ampullariidae; genus Lanistes; species Lanistes nyassanus. The sequence goes on from SMGT01016054.1 coordinate 316,256, forward strand.
AGAGAAGATGGGCCCCACCCTTAATGTGTTGGCCTATAGAAAAGTGGTGGTATCAAGTATGTGGGGACTGGCACACATGCACACCCATATACATTTACTTGCATAGGCTGCCCAAAAAACCCCTAGTACATTGATAATGATTACTGTTACTGCTACAGCAGTACAGTGCATAATGCACAAGTGTGAATTCCCCCCCCCCAAAAAAAAAACCCCTGTAAGCACTCAGAACATTAAATCGCCATGGATTTTCTATGCAAACTATCTTTACCTGATTGCTTCAGCTTATGGTAGTCCTGATCCTTTCCATTATAGTTTGATAAGGGTTGTGGTTCTGTTTATATTATTTTTTTAAAATGTAAGTTATTTCAAGGTTAACTTTAATAATTTATTTCCAAAATACTTAGAATCCACTTCTTGCTTATATTTTAGTGACTACCTTTACTTCTAGCATAACATCACTGCTTAACAAATGCCAAGTTTAAATACCTTATGTGTTTTTCTGTTTTACTTTCTCCCATAGTCTTTTCTCCAAAAACGTTTTTTTAATATCATAATACTTAGGCAGATTTGCTTTCCATACTTAGTAAAGTAGACTTTTTGACCATGCTGAAAGTTTACATTTGAATATTTGTAAAGAAGGGAACGCACTTATTATCAGTTTATTTGATGATAATGTGATGCACAAAACTATTGAAAAAATGCATTTAAGAAAAGAAGCAATGTCTTATTTTGGATTCCAGTAACATCAAGGCAGATTGCTGTTCAAAATTAACCCTTCTTAATAATGATCTTAGGATTTGAGTTTAGTGTGTATTATTTTATTCTTTGACACATTTAAAAGTAACAGAATTGAAGTGAATGTGTTGTTTAACTTACTGCTTTGCCGGATATTGAATATCTTGGATGATTTCACTTTTGGAATAAATTAGAAAGTCCTTCCTGGCACCATAGAGTTTGGACATCAGTGCTGGAGATGGTTATGGAACTAGTCTGAGAAAGTAGGAGTTTCTCTTAATACAGTGTGAATTGGCAGCTGAAGTTCCCTTGCCAGTTGTGTGTTTGTGCAAGATTTTAAAAGTGGACATTGCCTTTCTTCTTTGCTAGGGTAACGCATTGCAGCAGGCTCCCACCATCACAACATACAAAGCCGTAAATCCAGTGGCTGAGCATCCTGTTGAGATGCGCCACAGCAAACTGGCTAATGTTGCACCACCCAGGTCCGGTCGTGGTGACAGTAAGCAGCCTCCCTCAGAACCAGCTTCTCTCAAAAATATTAAAAGACTCAGCTTTAATGAGGAGTTTATCACAGTCAGGTAGGCTGTGTTGCCAGGTCTGCAATATGTTTAGTAAGCTGTGTGTGTGTATGAGAGGGAGAGGTCCCATGTGTATGCATGCTTCTGTATTTGCAAGCACATTGGTGCATGAGAAGGCATGTGAAAGGAATTAAGTTTGTATTAGCATTTGTGAATGAGTATTTTTAAATAAAACAGCTTGTCTGTGCTGCAGATAAATACATGTATGTTGGCACTGATTGTACTTTTTGCTGATTTACAAACAGTCCAGACACCAGTAGCAAAAGGATTTCCTTTGAAGGCAGTGTTTCATCAGCTTCTTCGGTGGTTTCTGCTATTATCCCTGGGGAGAAAAAAGTGCACTCCCCAGGTACACACCCAGGTGCTGAACCTTCAACTAATGGACTTCCTTCCTGTGATTCAGAGGTAGGTAGGCTTTACAGTCACAGGTGTGTTGCTGTGCTTTATATTTTGTCAGGTTCTCTTTGCCTGTTTGGTTAGTTGTTCTCTCTAGCATTTTGCATGAGTACTTCATATGATGTTTTCTTGAGTTTTCTGCTGTAGCTGTCGCTGCTTATTTTCTGTTTAGAACCCTGAATACTGTGCTCTTTTGAATTGTCTGACTTTCTTTTTTGATCCTTGATCCCATGTGTCATAAAGTACTGGACATTATAAAAATAGGGGGGAGGGGGTAGCTGTTACTGCTATGTATGCTGAAATGTTGGAAGTCAGAGTAAAGCAGTAATCATATAGGTTAAAGTGTAGCTTGCTGATAGCGCCCACGCTGGAGATTGCCGGAAACTTAGCAGGGAGCATAGCAGCAGAAGCGACATCATCTCCAGAAGGGGCAAGTTAGGCGTTCTGTTGTTTAGTCTAGACCAGGGTGTAGGTTTTTACAATGAGTTCATGAGAATCATCATGGACTCATTATCGGATTGTTCATATTATAAAGAAATAGAAGACGGAGGAAAAGATTTAAATCCATTATATTATATTTTTGAGATACATACCTTCCTGAATGTTGAGAAGAAACGTTCTATCCAGCTCTACGACACCGATTGCGATAAAGAATACAATGAAAACATGATGCGCTGATATGCTCAGATTTTTCACTTTCATTGTTTAAATGTTCTGTTTTGATTACCAGTAATTCTCACTATTGTTCATACTCCTTATGATCTATCTGATGCTGTAAAAAAAAACCTGTCGATCACAATCAGTAAATCATTACATTGAATTTAAAGATGAAAACTACAAGAAGTATTTGAGAAATGTTAGCAGAAAAGATGAGGTTTACTGAAGTTTCAGAGTCATTCTTGGCATGTCCAGCTTTCATGCTAGCAATAGTATTAGCACCTCAGTTCTTGCCTTTATCCTCTTTTCATATACCTTTCCATTTGGTAAAAACCAAACTGCAAGACCTTAACCAAGCTTGACCTGCATGGTGATGCATGTGTGATACTTTGAATCTCTCTCTCTCTTTCTCTTTCTCTCTCTCCTGTAATCTTCTTGCTGGGTTTTTGTCTCTCTGCCTGTCTGTAGCATGAAATTCCCTCTTCACAGTCTTTGGCAACGATGCAGGCCTCTCCTGGTGCCCCTCCTCCTTCACGGCGCAACCCCATGAGCCGAGCAAAAACTATTTCTTCTTCTCGTGAGCACAGCAACTACATAAAACTAGTCATTGGAGAGCCCACTACACAGTCATATGCTAATGTAAGTGGCCATCTCCAGGTGCACACCTGTACCCTGTGGTATCTCATTCACAGCTGTTTCCATTCCATACTTTTAGATCAGTATAACCAAGAATCTAATTGTATCCTGTGGCAACTATACTGCTCACACTTTATTTAACCTAGGGCTTCTTAGTCAGAAGCAAAATAAAAATAAGACTTCAGCTTTGCTGTAGACCTCAATAGTGAAGAATTCTAACAAAAATGTCAGAAAATGTTTCATATCCTTCCACTGGTGACTGTCATTTAATCAGGTGTTGGGCAGAAAGATTAGACCTGACTGCTAGATAAAATGAAATAATCATTCCTGAGATATATTTAGTGCTTTTATCAGCAGGGATGCATCACTTTTTAACCATCACTTATCTTACCCTAAAATTTTCTGTTGTATTGCTGTCTTAATGTGTTCCATTCCTAAACACTTGTTTCTTGTCACAAGTGTCCATGACCCAAAGTGCTAAATTCTCAATTAGCGATCCCTAACCGCATCTTCAAAAAACACCAATACAACCCTGGTAAGGCCCCTTTGTGCATGCGCACACCACATGCCACCCATGCGCACACCTTACTGACTTGGTCAACCTGACTTTCTCAAGCGTTGCTGTGCTGGCCACTCGTGTGTGCTCCAGCTGTGCCCACTTCACTGTGCCTTCACTTAGCATGGCTTTGCCTTGGTGGTCCCTTGCTTCTTCCTCACTGCACTGTGTGAACGGTTCAAGGAACGCGAGCTTTTGTGTTCTCTCCTTGTTGCACTGTCTTTATGTACTCTGTTTTGTTAGACAGTTTTGACAGCCTGGTGCGCTTTCGTCTTTAGCCGGCTTGTCTGTGGGTGGGGGTTACGCTTCATTGGGTTGTTACCCTGGGTGCTTTGCCTGTACTCAAGCTTTGTTTTGTTGCTTGCGGGTCCGTGACTCAGTGTTTGGTCACTCCCCTGGTGTTATGCTAGATGTTTTGACTTTGTTACACCTAGCCATTCCGGTTCGGACGGGAGTTCCTGCTGCGATTGTTCGGACAAGCGTCAGTCTAGTGGTCGTCACTGTTCACCTTCTGCCAATGCTGGTGCTACACCGCTGTGCACTGTAACTTCTGCTGCCGTTGTCTTGCTGAAGTGATCCATGGTATTGCGCTTTTCCAGGCTTGGTTTCCTGGTCGGATGCCGGCCTGGGACCTCTCTTTTTGTTCTGACAACGCTCAGCTCTCCTCCTTTCGAACCTCTACATCATGCTTCCCTTGCTAACCCAACACTGAAATGGTTTTTCTGGTCATGTTGGCATCTGGCTGTCATGCCAGCGAGGTTCGTGCCCTCTCTGGAGTCAGACGTTCACCTTGAGCTCGATGGCTCATGGTCTTTTTCTTTCTTGCCAGATTTTCTGGCTAAGAATCAGACCTGGTGACCTGTCCCCGATGGTCACTACTATCCTGCCTTTGTCCACGATCCTGGCTCTGTCTGAACCTGACCTAGTCAACTGTCTGGCCTGAGCATTGCATGAGTACAGACATCGTACGTGCCCCTTACATGTTTCCACCCAGCGGTGCCTATTCCTCTCCCTTCAGACTCAAAGGCCAGCTGGGTCAGTATGCCCAGCATGCATATGCTTCGATGACAACAAGGGAAGAGGCATGACCCTCACTGCCCTTGACCGCTGCATGAGGTGAGGGCGTTGGTCACCTCGCTAGCTTCCCAGACACACAGCCTGCAGGAAGTACTGAGAGCCGCCTGCTGATGCACCGAAGACCCTTTCATTCAGTTTTATCTCAGGAACCTCTCCTGTTTCTGTGAGGACAGGCTTTTTGGTGTTGCTGCTGCAGTCGTCATGCATCACCTCTGGTGTGCGCCATCCTCCTAACTCTTGTAAGTTTCTGTTCACCCACCACCTTTTTGTGCTACTCAGCACTTTGGGTCATGGTTCAGCATTGTGGCAAGAAAACACAATTTTCTTGCTCTAAATTTGTGTTTCTTTAACAATACTTACCATGACCCATGATAGGCCCACCCTCCTCCCCGCTGGTTTAGTTCTCTGGCTTGAGAAAGTCAGGGTGACCTGGTCAATGAGTTGTGCGCACGGGTGGCATGTGGTGTGTGCATGAGCAGAGGCACCTTACCAGGGTTGTATTAGTGGGTATATTTTTGGGGGAAGGTGCAGTTAGGGATCACTTATTGAGAATATAGCACTTTGGGTCATGGTAAGTATTGCTAAAGAAACACACATTTAGAGCAAAAAATTTGTATTTAAAATAGGAATAAAATATTATAGTGCAGAATTTATGATGGAAGAGGATGCAATCTGTGGCCATGTTTGAACAAGAGTGCTGACTAAGAAAGAAACTTATTCCTGTATTTGATCAGACACATACTGAAAACAGTCTTGCAAGGTTAAATGTTAAAATGTCAATGTTAAAATAACTGTTCTGGCAAAAATATTGAACAGTATGCAAGCCATTGAACAGTATGCAAGAACACTTGGAAGCAGATGGTTTTTCCTGAGGGGCAAGGTGGGGATAAGTAAGATCTTAGAAAGTCTTCTTGAGATTTAGAAAGTCTTCTCTAGTTTCATAATGTGACATTCAGTTTCATTCTCTGACATTTTAGCCTGTTTTTAGCACATGAGATATACATAACGAGCTTAAATTCTTAGGTGGTAGCAGCTACATATACATATCTACCCATTTCATGGTTGCACTGATTTTGATTTTTGCATTTTCGTTTATGCCTTTGCCACCACTGTAAACATGTAGCAGTTGTTTGCTACACTGCACTGTAGACTTATGCTCACTGAAATATCTTTGTCAATGATAGTAATCGATGAGAAACTTGTCACCCATTTTAGAGCCAGGGTTCTTATCTGTAACATGGTAACCAAACCTGATGTATTATTACTTAGCCAAGAATTTGTCTGCACTGTGTTCACATTTTAGTATGCCAGTTGTCTAAAGCAGTGGTAGATCTTGCCTTATTCATTCACATTTAATATTCAAAACAAAAATTCAAAAGAAAAAAATCAAGCATTATATTTTCATTGTCCGTTGAACAAAAGGTTAACCCGGTTGGCTTGGATTTTTTGTGCAGCAAGCACATTGTATTGAAGAACTGCAGAATAAAATCTTAAGCACCTAGTGTTAAATCTAGCCCCATGTTTAGTTTTTGTCATGTTTGTTCATTTTGTACCTTTTTTTTTTTGTCTCATTGATTTCACGTTCTTTTGATATCACTATCATCAAATTTCTGTTCCACTCTTTTACTTCTGGCATCATTAGTTGATCAGAGGCAGTTGATCAGAGGCTGGGTTTCGATGACTGCTTGATTGTGCTAAAATTTTTGAGATCTTTTACTAATGGGGTACTGTTGCCAAATATACATCCAAGGGATATCCAGCTACTTACATCTTGAATCTACAGCCACCTTTATGGACAACAGGTCTTCCAAAGCTTTGTTTAAATTACCCTTACATTGAACTCTCTGTCCATACATTACATGTTTGTGTGAAAGAATATGCAGTGTTTTGTCAGAATATTCACACAAATTACACAAATTGAGTGAATGGCCCAGTGGGTAAGCTGCAAAATCTGCCACAGCACCTGGAGGAAAGGCAGGATCCCTCTAGACAAAGTTATAGCAAGGCACACCATATGAAGGAAAAATTAGAATCCCTATACACATGGTCATATAGCAAGCCACAGCAGCTGTGTTCCTTTTATAAGCTACATAGGTTGGATTGGAGGTCAGGGCTTGTAGTTTGAAAGTTGTGGTAAAGAATCTCTCTCACTATCACATTTATTTCAAAACATCTTAGCTCGGTTTTCAGATATTTTGTCAGTTACTGCCAGGTTAAGCAGCTAATGCTGTACTACTAGAGTAAAAGTAAATAATTTTGAGTGGGGAAAAGTACATCTGGTGATTATTGTGGTGTATAGATATGTAACCGGCACACATGTGGCCCAAGTGGCAAAGACCAAATTTTCCAGTGTGGGCGGTTGGAATTACAAAAGAATTTATTTTACGTGGGCTCAATCCCGGTTTAGGCACTCACTCACACAGGCGTCCAAATTGCAACCTACTCAACTACAGACGCGTGATAGCAACAAAACATGACATTTATTAACATTGAGACATAGACATCAAATATAAATGAACAGGAAATCTCCCAACTATTAGCAGCAACAAAATCACCCTAGCTAACTACGAATGTCTCACAATCATGTTACTACTGAAACGCTAGCCTGCTACACTACTATCCTGTCAGTAATCACACAGGCCCCGCGCACGTGGTAAAAACCAAAATGGATAAAAAGATGAGAAACCGAGAAGAGAAAAATAAAGGAAGAGATAACGACGGAAATTTGGAAACGAAGGAAAAAGAAAAAGAAGAAAGAATAAACAAAGGAAGGAAAAAGAAAAACCCAGAAAGAATAACCGTGGCCCTGCAATCAAATGCAAGGTTCACATAAATTCTCGTGAGTATACAGTCTCACCATTTACTAATTTTCGACCTAGCTAGTTACTGTTACACGAAGCTGACTATTAGATTTTAAATCAAAGTGAAATATTCATATAGCAAAAAGAATCGATAATAGCTTCGTGTTCTCAAACATTTAAATGTACCAAGACCGGTTACAATTGAAAAACAAAGTAAATTCACTTGCCTGCACAAGCAAGACCATGAGCTGTGAGTGCACACAGCGACGTCCGACCGCCAAGGCGATCTACTTAGAAAGAGACCGGGAACAACGGTTCCCGCGCGATCGGAAATGTTTCCGGTCGCGGTCTCACGTGACTTCCGGTCGCGGTCTCGTGAGACTTACAATTTTATAAACTATTTTTATTACTATTCCTTACCCAAAAATGTTTCCTAGTACAACTCCCTGAAAGCATTTTATAACAATCTTTTCAGGGGGGTTGTACAGATACATAATTGTTTCATACTGTATGCGCAGTTTTAGATACATGTAGTTCAGTATGTGGACCCCTAAAAGAGCAGAGTTCAGTCAGTGTACTTACTTTTTTGTTGGTGTATGTGTGTGGGGAGAGGATATTTTTTCAAAGCTGACTTTCACTAAGGATGTAAGCGATTAATTTCATATCTAGACCCAGTTTTCTACAGCTTTATTTCTCAATAATTAATAAAGAACAAATGAGGACCGAGCGCTTAAATTATCGAAAGATAACTCCAACTGCCAGTACCTTTGTTGGAGTTGGTTTTATTTCTCCATTAAGCTAGATCAACCACTGCTTTGTAATGGAAGTACATGTAGTTGTCACTTTACCTGTGCTGATGTAACACTGTTGCTTACTTTGTTGTTATTGTTTCTCTGTTAATAATCTGCAATTTTCTGCTTGTCTGTGTGTCTTTCACCTGGCCTTCGACCACTTGTGTGCCATTACCCACTATCCTCTGCTGCTTCCCAATGCCATCTTCATCTTGCGTCATTGTTGTGTTGTCACGCCGCCTTCTCTGTGCACAACCAACTGTGCTTGCCTAGAAAATCCACATACGAAAGACTTGGCAGTCCACACCACCCTCAGTGCTGCCTCTGTCTGACAAAGAGGCTGTGACACCGCAGAGTGATCCCGAGGTATGTGGGGCTCTGTGTTTGTCAGGGTCTGGGCATGCGTGCGTGCGTGTGTGTGTGGTTATGTGCCTCTGTCTGTCTCTGTGTGTATGAGCATGTGTGCAGCCATGCATACAAACATAAATGCATTTTCCTGCACAAGAGTAAGTGTAACCAGTTTCTCTTGTGGGCATGTGATGCATGTCTTAAAAAGTCTTTACTGAAAAAGCATAATCTGTTCACTCTTTGAAGACTGTCTTGTTCTTCAGTACTATGAACTTGTGTCAAGACTGTTAGTATTAGAACTGCTGGGGAGTTGTGTCAGTCATGTCACTGGTTTAGCCATAAATCAATCTGTCATTTTTGAAGTCGGTCAGCATGACGCATTTATACAGCTTTCTGTTAGTTGTTTGGACTGACTTGATGGTATTCAGTTGGCCAGTTAACATTTTAATCAGTAAAAACGCCCAAAACTGGATCTTTTCTTTATCATTGGAAGGATAGCTTTGAATACAGAAGTGAACTTCATGAGTGGCTTAAGGGTTAAGAAAATCGTCAAGCTTTTTTTTGTTAGAAGTTGTGTGACAGAGTAACAGATGGGTGCAACATTGGTATTGCATGGTCACAACACAGTAACAGATGGGTACAACATTGGTATTGCATGGTTATGACAAGTGACCAGTTATGGCAGTGGGACACATTGTGGGAAAAGCAATTGGGTGCTAGATGATTTACAACAGAACCACTGCAAAAGCATTTATTACTGATTACTTGTTACATGCATGCACTCTCCACAATTCTACAAGTGCTATGGCCAACATACTTTATTTCTTCTATAATAAATATCAATCGTCTTGAGACAATCTGTGCAGACAAGTGTAATATAACTAAGAAGCCTCAGAAATAGTTTTTGACGTTCAGTTCTTAAGCTGTTCATGAGTTGAAGATATCCACTTTTTGTGTCCTTATTGACTGCTTTGGTTCTTGGGCACGTTTTGCTTCTTTTGTTACAATCTGAAGCTAAAAGTCCTTGTGTATCATGGCCATTGGTTGATGTTTGAAGAAATGAGTGGTTGGTAAGCACCATAGTCAAAGCCCAAAGCAAAGGCATCATTAACATTAATGTCCTTTGCTGGAGGCTGGTTTGCCTTTCTAGAGTGCATTTTCACTTTGATTTGAAATGCCAGGTATATGGGTTCAGTGGTACATTTAGCTAATGGGATGCTTTGACAGTCATATCAATGTGAATCATCTAGAGTGTTTACATCTTAACACTAGCCAATCATTTGTAACATTAACTTTTATTTGTAACTGGTTTTCACATCTATCTGTCCACCTGCCATCCAGCTGCACACTGTGTGTATGTATGTAGAGACAGCAGAGCATCCATTTTCATTTAAATGAAAATTGTCAAATATATATTTTCTGAAAGGTAAATATTTAACAGAAATGAATTAAAAATGAATTCTGAATTTATGTCTGAATATTGCAAGTTTGCTTTCTGTTGACAGCTAAAGAAAGCATATTTTCGACAGTTGGAGGAGATTCGGAGCTTGAAGGAGCAAGTTGCATTCAAGGATAAACGCATCCGACAGCTGGAAACAGAACTTGCCTCACTGAAAGAAAAGGAAACTTCTTTGGGTCCTGGCGAGAGCAATTGTTAAGTATGCCACAGCCAGATGGTGGACTTGAAATTGCAGATGGCTTAGGGATTTCTGTGCAAGAGGTAGAGATGCAGAGTGGAAAGTTTTAAGTAGGCTTTGTATAACTGCAGACAGTGCTTGAGCTGCAATGTCTGAAAGCAAGAGGTATGCTGTTAATGCTTAAGGCAATCATTTCAGTAGAGAATTAACAGGGACCCAGAAATCTAAGTATTGATCTGGGCAAAACTGATGATGTCAGCATATTGGTATAGAGACGAGCTGCTTTTATTGAGACTGTTAAGAAGATTCAAAGTAAAGAACCCAGTCACTAACCTGATGGTCATGGGGAAAAACTTTGAGAGTTGGCAACTTATTTTCACTGGACCAACTTTTGGATTGACTCAACAGTCAAAAGCTGAAGGTCTACCCAGCAGATAAGCCATACCCCTTGGATATCAGGTGTGGGTCATTTACATATGACCCATTACCACTGTTCATTTGTCTGGGAACAAGAACCCCTACTTTTATCTTGCAAGTTTTTTTTAACTGAGTAGATTTAAAGGAAACTTTTTTGTTTAAACAAAATCTGTTATCAATATTTCTTAATCTGATAATTATTTTATATTAACTGGGTCATTATGCAAAGTTAAGTCTGGGAGATGTATAGTCAGGTGCTTACCAGTTACTTTGAACATACTCAGCTCAAAAACAGGAATAGCCCAAGCATACTAACTTATGCGAGAATGGTCGGAACACTCAAGGCACAGGATAGTCTCAACATACTGAACTTGTAACAAAAGGACGATCTGCAAATACTACACTACAGACAGAGGGCTAGACTGAGCATAGTGAACTACAGGTCGAGGATAGCATGAGCATTCTGAACTTCTGACAGAATTGTCTGAGGATACAGAACTCAAGATAGAAGACATTCTGAACACACTGAACCAAGATAGGGTAGTCTGAGCAGCAGATCCTCTTGCAGGCTCCATATGTGTAGAACTTTGGGAGACAAACACTATTTCAACGCATTTTTTTTTTCTCATGATCATTGCACTGTTAGATACAATAACAATTTTTTTTAAATCCTTGTGGTCATGTTTGTTGTGCCATCAAGGTATATATATATATAGTTCTGTTTCACTCCCTCAATCTGAACTTTTCTGGGGACAGTTTTCCCTGCATAAAAATGCATTTTCAGGTTGAACAGAAGACACGTTTCAATGTTGAGATAAGAAGATTGATAAAAATGACTTCAGCCATGTGAGTGGAGAAAACCTATATGTTGAGTGCATTGGCTGTTGTAGAGATTTTCAATGTAATTTTTACAATACATATATATATGCTAGTGTTAAGAGGCATGAGAATTTTTTTGTTGGAGACTTACATTATGAGCATAACTTGAAGACTGTGTTATGTGAAAAAACAATTCTTGTTAACTCTTAGAAGATCTTGGAATATTTAAAATTAGTGTTAAATATCCCTTATTAGGTGTTTTCTGGATCAGTGATTTTAGATTATTATACTATTTTCAATCAATTGCTTCTGCTCACTGTTCCACTGAGCTGCATTTTCAGTCTATAGCAGAAGGGATAAAGATTGTGATGTCTGTATTTTCAGTGTAGTATACACACTGCTTTGAGCACTTACACACCATTTACAGTGTGCAGAGGCACCATGTACATGTACAGTGTCCACCATGTACTGTACACAGGCTGTGGGTGCACTTTTTTCTGAAAACATTTCCCTTTCCTCCGCTCTGGTAGTCAGGGGAGAGTATGACTTGTGTTCATGGAAGAGAAATAATCTGTGCACCTTTTTAAGCTCTTTTGCTTTGTGCACATGGGTTACAGCATTTTACAGAACTTTCATAATGACTTGTCGGATATTTTTTCTTTAAAAAAAAGGACATTCATTCAGTTCCCTCCTCACTGAATGTGGTGTGATTATTGCATCAGAGGAAAATAGTAATAAGTTTCTTAAATTTTCGTCAAAAAAGACCATAGCTAAAATATTGCAATTTGTTACTCACAAACAGGATTGAGTCTCAATTACTTAAATTTCTTTCACAAAGGTTTTGTTAAACTTTGAGTGTAATGTGACAAGCCTGTAAGAACTGTTGCCATAGGCGAAGGGGAATGGCAGTGGCTGTAGCTGCAGGATCTCTGTTCTCAAAGTGGTTTTATCCGAGATGTGTGTACACTAGAGTGTGCATCATGCATGTATCATGTAGCTTATTGTACTTCCACAAACAAGGCACTGATGTTGGCATGCATTGTTGTTCACTATAAAGTGGATCATGATAATATGAGTAGTGACACCCTTCCTGTCATATTGTGATTGTATTGCGCCTAATTATGGTTTGGAGGTTAGGAAAGATCTGTATTTGAAGCTGTGGTTGCCTTCACATGAGATGTCAACATGGTGGGCTATTTATGAACAAGGTCACTATTTTCAGGCCTAGTGCATGTATGTATTGCATGTGGGAGACATATATCAAGGTGACTGACAGGAACAATACATAATGTAGTAGCTGTCTTTGTAAAGAAGACTGCATTAAATATGTGTAGTATCATATTTATGCTTGTTCAGACGTTGTTGAAAGATGTTCACTAGACTGCTAGTGAAGAGCTGACAGAGGAGTTGATCAACTTGTCACTGTCAGCCTACACCATCCTCTGGACACTTGAAGTCATGTGAAGACATGTACAGCAAGCCACATGGCACATATTAAGTTTATTTGAATGCATTCCTGACAGCTTGGTTGAAATGTATTTTGGGATATTCTTTATGAAATATGCATAGTTGCAGATGAAATTGCTCATGACAGAAGTCATACCCTTTTGAACCTATGCACATATTTTGTCTTTCTGAACTTTGCAAAGATCTGTAACCAGCTAGAGGTGAACATTGCATTGGCTGGTAGTGGCCTGAATTAAAAATGTTTTTATCACTTCCCACTTTGCATATAGCATGATAGCTTTTTTTATTATTAGCTAGCATGAAAGTTTTTAGTTAGAAGCACATTTCAAGTTTTTTAAAGATGCATTTTCACTTCCTCCCTCAACACTTTTCCCCCTTCCAAACATTAAAAAAACTAAAATAATGGGTATTGTTTAAATGTGGCCTTGGGCATATGGTCTTTGTAGAGAAGACTAAAATTTTGTGCACTTTGAATTTTTTAGGCTGAAGATTAGTAAATAAAAAGACATGTTTATGTTGTAAAATATCAGCATAGTAAGACTTCCACCCATGTACTTGATGAAGCTAAAGCATATTTCAGAGTTTGTCCTAGTGCCATATGTGCAGAGGGCGTGTGTGTTTATGTTTGTTGTCCCAGTTTTTAGATGTGTTGCGATGTGTTGGCTGCATCAAGTCTTGAGATGTGTTGATGTTATCAAGTGCGCACATTTAACCTGTATTTTGCAGGGTTTGGGTTAATAGGTACAATGGAGTTGGAGGTCTGGGAACTCAGGTGACTCAGTTGACTCTGTGTGGTGTGTAAAGTTATTTTACACAGTTCTAGCTTAGAAGTGCTACAATTGTTGTTTCCTTTTGGACTTGTTCAAGCATTTAAGTGCTTTTGGCTCTTTAGCCTTTTATAATACAATCTTTATAAATGTGTAGACCATTAGTTACTGAAGTTCGGTTTTAGTTTCAGGCATGTTTTAAACAGGTCACAGCAGCCTTGGTGCTGGTGTAAATATAGTATAAAGTGTGCGGCCAAGTGTACAGAAGCTGTTATACTTTTAAATCCTCCTGTTCACACCATGGACAATAGACGCTTGGACGCACATTGTTGGGGGGGGGGGTGTGTGCTAATCATACATTTCAGAGTCTGTCTCTGAAAATCCTTTAGTTTTTCATACATAGCCATGCCATCAGAACACTTTACGGTGACTTTGGTTTCTCACCTCTGATATCCCTCCTCCCTAACTGCACCCCTGCTTTTGTTATGCTTGCTTTGATTTGTGACCAAAGGCTACAGTTCCACATAAACTTGAAAAGACAGTAATGCACAACTTCATTTCTATGAAAAACTAGTGAAGACCATGTTAGCATTTACCTTTATTTTAATTTCCCGATATTTGTTTTTATTTCTATCCTTTTTCCAATCGATCAATTAAACTGTCTTTGACCTCAATCAGACAGACCTAGTTTCTGATGGTAGAAATCATTACTATGTCATGCTGTGAGATGCCCTTTGCAGCCAGTTTGGTATTGCACATCATATATTCATTGGGGTTTTTTTTTGTATACATTATAGTCATAACTACGCTAACAGAAAGCATGCAGTAAGACAAGTAGAGTTTAAGATGCAGTTGTATATAATGGGTTAAGGAAAAACTGTTCACAGAAGAATGCCATAAAGAAGGTGTCGGTCTTGCTTGTATATTGAGATTGATACAAAAGGAGCTGCACCAGAGGATCTTGGCAAGACCAAAACTAGGCTGAATACACTGTATGAATTTTTTGACTAGTTCATTTTGTACTCAGCATGTTTTACTGTTCTTTGTGTGATGAAATAATCACTACAACTTGTAAACATCAAGAGCATCAGCAGGATCAAAACCATACATCATTCACCAGAGCTTTCCAGGGCAAGGCATTATGGACATACTGTCTTGCCTAACATTCTCTTTTGCACAGCAGCAATGTCCTCTCCTTTTTTGTGGTTGCTTGGTTGTTTCCTAACATCCTGCTGCAAACTAGGTGGGTATCAGGATAGTGTTGCTTATACAGGTTAACATGCTGACACACATGGGACTGCTGTCACAACACAGGTTTCAGTCCCACCTAGTCACATGCTGAAACCAGGCCAACCAGCAGGGCAGCTACTAGATTGCCAATTTTAAAGTTCTAGATATGACTCAGCTGGCATATGACCTGCCTCAGAAACAGACATCTTAACCGCTAGACCACCTGGGCATTCTTTTTTTTATGGGGCCTGGATAGTTTGTCAATAGACCATCAAGATTGTGGGTTCAAGTCCAGCAGTGGTCATGGATTGTATCCTAGAGTAAAAGTGTGCCGACTCCATTTGACTTTCCCTTGTACATTAAACTCTCTCTCCATGCTATCTTACTTCAGCTATCACTCCAGCAGTACATACAGAGGAAAGCCATCTACAATTAAAGTTGTGACCAAAAAATCAACATGTTCTAGAAAGACCTGTTTTCAAGTTGAAACTCTTTTTGTGTCAGAATTATATTTTTGAATAATTGTGTTGTAAACATCTGTCAGTCTGCGACACATTGGTCTGTAACATTAACATGGTTGGTTGTAGTAGGCACTGTAATTTAACAAGATTCACCTCATCAGAATTTCGGAACATTCACACTGTTAGCAGCTATCAAGTACACACAATATTTGTTTTATGCAGTTCCATTATTTCTATGCATCATCTGGTGGATGGTCTATTCTTGTGGTCCAAGTAGGACAGTGTATTTACTGATCATGTTCTGGAAGCACCAGCTGAGTGGGACAGCATGTGTCCCATTTGTACAGGAAGCATGAGCGAAGAACATTTGTGAGATGACTGTAACTGCTTTTATACTTGGTGCAAGCCATGTAATTTGAAAAAAATTCTGATCAGTATAGCAAGCATATATTTTATGCCTGTTACAGTGCCAAAATCTTGGTAAGATGAAAAACTGTTCTGTGCTTTGGATTCACTTGTATTGATGGGTAGATGGATAGACCTCTTAAAACAAGATGAGATGTTGCATGAAACAAATACCTGTTTACCTTGTAGACTGATAGAAAGTGTGCACATTCAAGAAACACTTGAAAATCAAACATATACCAAATGTCCCAGTCTAAATCATGATTGTGCCAGGCACTGTTTGTGGTATTTTTGTATTGATGCTTAAGTATTTTTGTTATTGGTGGGCTTTGAGTCTTCACCTATTTTCTTCTCTACCCAGCCACCCTTTTTTTGTTTTTTTGCATGTGAAATGTAGGGTCTCGTTTTTCCAACTTTTAAGATTTCTTGTGCATTCCATATTCTTAGCCCAATGCCATTTCTGGTTCTCTTGCTCAAGCAGTGAATATGACCTCAGATACATTTCCATGAAAGTTCATTCTGAGTTTTATTCCATGCCATTCTCCTTCACAGACCTTAACCAAGTTACTAGTGTTCCAGGTCAGTCTGCATGTGACCAAATAAATACCTTTACACATTCCTTAAATACCACCTGGTTACTTATTAATATGTGCCATGCTCAACAATGTGATTTCTACATTTTGAAGTGCTTGGAATGGTCAGAATATGTTGCATATTCATTAACAAATAGACACGCACACTGGAAAGATAGTTTTGAATCTTGTTATACTTTCTCCTTAATTGGCCAGGCCCTCCATGGACTATACCCTTTATGGAATTTGAATGAAAGTGGTGCAGTTGTGCTTTAACCATCATTAGTTTCTTAACACACATTAATGTTAAAAAGATGTCCTTTTTTAAGAAAAAGTGTGAATGAATAATTCTGAACAGTTCTTTTGGGAAGGACAGGCAGATTTTTAAAGAGGAATCAACGGCCAGAGGATGGGTGATTTGCATAAGCAATTTTTAATTTCTTTCCAAACAACCAAGGCAGCCAACTTGGGTGTAAGCTGTCCTATGGTTAATGTCTCATAAGCATAAGTAACATAAATTGAAAAGATGTGTACCATTTAAGCTACAATAGAAGGTGGCAAGGTGATGGCACAAACTGGAGTTTCAAAGTGTACTTGTATATCTGCCAGAAACTTATGAACTTTTTTTTTGGGGGGGGGGGGGG
>SMGT01016054.1:333664-351212 GCA_004794575.1 Lanistes nyassanus
TGTTTTTGTCCTGATGCGGGGTATTGAGAGAATGCGATCGTCGGAAGAGGAGCGGAGCTGTCTCACTGGCGTGCAGATTGTAAGAAGTTCTGAAAAGTAGCTGTCTGTATTGCTAATGGTATATTACATAAGAAGGAACATAAAGTTCTGCATTTTTTCAGATATCCTCTTAAGCTTATGAAGTAATGAAATGAAGTTCTATAAGGGCCACAGGTAAAGATGCCTATAACTGGGGGGAGGGGTGAACTACTGGCATGACTAATAAATGATAAGTTTGTTTAGAATTATCTGAAAGTTTATGGTGACAGATTAATTTTTTATGTGGCAATAACTGGTATACCATAAAAACCCTGATGCCTATTTCATGTTACAATAGGTCTCTAGGCTTTTTCAATCTGGGTCACAAAATGTCATAACCGTGGGACCTCGGTATGCTCGAAAGTAATCTTCACGAGAACCGTAGGTGGGAATATAAACTAACGAGCAACTTACAACAGACATGCTAGCGAGGATAAATCATCGTATCCATGTCTGGCAAACCATTTAGTGTGCTGCTGTGTGTCGTCAAGGTCAACACGTCTTAATGACTTATCCTGCCGGTTTTAACAATCATGTTCGTGTTTTCAGTCTTCCGTCACATTTCAAGAGGTGTGGTGTGGCTGGTCTTTTCTTCCTGCAAATTGGTCGGTACTATTTGATTCTCTTTTTTTCGAAGTATCCTTTGACACAAAAAAACCATTTTGTTGTTCACCCATGGATAAAAGGCAAAATGCACTGATTTTTTTAAAACATGTGAGAGCTTCATTTTAAAGTCAAGCATTTATATCTTCTGCCTGTTGCAAGTTAGAACTTTTTTTGTGCAAATGACTGCCAGCAAATACCAGTAAATGTGAACTTTCAAAGCCAAACTTGTCTTCATAGTTTTATTCTCTTTTTGATCAGTTTCAAATGACAGTGTAAAATTTAGCACCATCTACAATCTTTGCCACTCGCAACCAAATCTTCTCAGCTAAGTGGAGATATCAAGAGATTGCTGCTTTAGCTTTCTTCCAGCTTCTAACAGAAGGCTGAAAAACTGGAGGTAAATCCACAGTCTGGTTCCGGGAAGGATCTTTGTGACGCAGTAGTATTATTCCTTTGACATCTACAGACTTCAGATTATTGATCTGAAATTAGAAAGAAAGCATCAACCTTGCTTGCTTCCCCCTGCACTCAACTGAAATCTCACAGGCAGCAAGAAATCGTTCATGTGAATAGATGCATGTGACAACTGGCACATATACACTGTCTCTAATCACTAGATTTATAGATGTCATCAAAAGCTCCTGAGACTGCACTTCCAAATCTAATGCTTTTCATCTCACTATGTTTCTCAGAAATTGTTATACAAGAAGCCAGGTGTGTATATCTGTCTTTGCACATGCTAAGTTTGCTTGTTACAGCAGGAAGAAAGGAGTGTCTGTGATGGAATCCTATTATCTGAAGGTAAATAGGCTGCCAAATTCCTGATTACTTCAAGAGGTACACTAGTGTGATGATACATCCAGTGGCTGGTTCAGTATGAGCAGTGGACTGTGTTAACAGTGGAAGCTAAGGTATAAATCTACAGAAATAATGTTGGTAAAGGTTTATCAACAAGCATGAACATTGAAGTGAAATTTCACACCGTGATCCTAAAGTTTATCTCCCCTGGTTCAGTAAATGCTTGGGTTGGAAGTGTAATGCATTCATCCTTTACCTCCACACCCTGCAACAACAAAAGTAATTTGCATCAGCTGGAGATTGGGGAAGATGACTCCCCCCAGAAACTGAAAAAATAAGTGCTACAGTTACCACACAGAAAACACCAACCTGACAAAAGGCTTTCCTAGCTGCAATTAATTTTTTGTGGGAGATAGGGACAAACTGTCATGTACAAGGAGTGTGAGGATGTCTGTTTAAATATCGCACATCTCAAGTTCTGACAAGATCATTAAACAGTGCCAAATAACAGCACAGAATCTTATCGCTCCAGCACTTTTGGGACTTACCGATTTTCTGAGTGCCACGCGAACATGGGTTTTATTAAGAATCCAAGGGTTGTCACCTGACATTGGAATTCTTAGATACATGCCCGACAGTTGCTTCAAAGTCTGGAAAAAGATTTTCAGCATAAAGCAATGCTTCATGTAATTCACTTTCACTATTCATGCACGCATTAATTATACTTGCCCAAAGATGACATTTTTTACTTAAAATACTGAGATTCAGAGATTATTCAGAAATATTCACTTGCCTAATCCAGCAAGTTGACAAAAATGTTACTTTCCCTCCAACTTAAATTGCTTGCCATGAGTAGACAAGTGTTAATGTGAAACCCTGGACAAGTGGGGTTTGGTGTAATAAACTAAAATTATTTATGGTGTAACCATCGCAGGAAAACTTCAATTAAAAAATTCAGTTAATGATTGTTATGCAGATCCAGTAAGCTTGAGAACTGGTGAGTAAATATTTAAGCATTCACAAATCCACATGCACATGTACTAAATTTACAGCCATTTAGTATACTCTGAACTCTCGATAAGAATGAATAAGGAGTATTAATAGACAAAAGATCTGAAAAAAATTACCATTTCAGCAAACACTCCTAATCGAATGTCCTTACTCAACTGATCATTCTGAAATACAAACATGCTTAAATTCAACACTATATTCCACTGTTCCTATTCATCAGAAACCACACATCATTTCAGCAGTGTCTAACTCCAATTTACCAAGAACATAATTAACATTCAGATTAACCCCCAGCACAATATACTGAACAATCTGCCCCAAGTCACTACTGACCCTTGCAACACAAACTTCAATACTGGTCCTTTTTAAAATGTTCAAATAAATTTGACACCACTTGACCTCAGTAGCAACAAAACTTTTTCTGTCATAGCATAGCCTGATTAAACTGACATGCATGCACATAAATCATAACAGCAAATTATTCCTCTGACTTAATCCTCCTTTTTGTAATGGCCTACCACCAAAAATCCCATGATCGATACAGTCACACATTTTTTCCTTAAACTCTTGGATTCAGTATACTCTGGTGACAAATTTATTTTGCCTTAAGTTTATTCAGTACAAGGCCTGACTAAAGTTGACCTTCCAGCCTTCTATTTCTTTTGCTCAGTCAGGAGTATTCACAGACAGATAAAGGAAGTCCCTGTTTTTTGTCTTTATTTGTTTGTGTTGTTCCGACCAAGGGTTAATGCCCCAAAACTGTTGACTCCGTCTGCGTCAGTGTGTGTGTCATCTGTAGCTTGGCTTAGCTCCTATGTTAATTAGGTTTTATTTCTAAGCAGCAGTCATGTTCCTTTTTTTTTTTTTGTAGCGCACTGCCTGCTAATGCCTTACCAGTAAGGCACTCCCTTGCTAGTCGAATTGTGCCAATGCCTTACCAGTAAGGCATGGCCCTTTACAGTACCTGGTGCCACCCACGAAGTAGTTTACAGGTAGCAGGTGCGCTTAAATTGTACCACAAGCATTTGTGGTTTTTATGGGGTGTTTCCGTTTGACCATAAACTGATTTCAATGGTGAACAAAAGGGGTTTCCATGAGTGCCCTCAGCTGAACAAAATGATGTAAGTGTGCGACGTGGCGGGCCGTGCCTTAACTTATTGGACTCGACTTCTCAGAATTTCTGGACAAAACTTTTATGGTGATCTCGTAAAATGTAGATTTAATTGAGCAATCGTCACCAAAACCTTTACTGCCTCAGGTCAATGGTTTCTACACCAGAGGGTGACGACGCTACGAAATAATGTGAATAACTAGAGAAATCTACCGAGGGAAAAGATTCTCTTACTCTGACACGTTCGCTCAGTCTCACACAGGCGAAACACTACTAGCTCAAGAGCCCCCACCCTCGTAAAACACACAACTGCAGCAAACTGTTATTCAACATATATTTCAAACACTTACTCGACAACATCAAATATATCTATAGATTATTTACAAAGAATCACCTTACTCGTGTCTAGGATAAGACGCTGCCTGATTACATCATACCACGTGGTATCAGACAAAGAAGATAATCAAACTCCAGAGGGGGAATCAAACTGCAAACGGCCTATGATCCCGCTCAATACACACATAAAGTGACCGACAATAGAGCTCCTACTCTCGTCACTACTGAAGCCACTACTTCTGCAATACACAACTCTGAAGCTATACAAACTGAATCAATAAGTGACCAACGACAGAGCACCTACTCTTGTCACTACTGAAACAACGGCTTTACTGTCATACACAGCTCTAAAGCTATTCAACGACCAACAAGAAAGCTATGACACGGCCACGAACCGCACTTCACTCTATACCCTCTTAGCATACTTTTGCGGCAACTAGCTTATGACGTCCCCTGCCTCCGGCAGGATAAAACCATCTATCTTATCAACCTGAGTCCCAGACTCTAAGATAATCTATGGCAAGAGCAGTCCTACAAGGCACAACCACAGTCACTTACTACTTTGTCTAGTAGTCGGCAGAATACACCCCAGGTACCTGCGGCCTAAAATGTCTGGTAACCAGACACAGACACCAATTCTATATGGCGAAAGGCAATGTGTTAAGGGAAGATTCTCTGCTAGGGCAGTAGCTGTTTGTCTGTGTGTGGATGGGATATAAAATATTAAGAGTAAGAGCAAGATCTGTGTTCTCAGTGTTTTCTCTAGTTGCCTTTCTTGCAGCTGGAGTGGTGATATTACTGATTTTCCCTGGTACTCTTTGACAGCATTTTATAAAATGATGCACCAAAAATTGATATCATGAAATATATTTCAGAGATATATGTACCTGTTTCTCTTTTCTGAAACTTTCAACATTCTCAGGTGTTGAATATACTGCCAATCCTGCAGGATACAGTTTGTTACGGAACAACCCTCTTTTCACCGTCACGAGATCACCACGAACACCAACACCTGTGGCCATAAGCATGAGAAAACAATAAATAGTAGTGCAATTGCAGAGAAATTGTGACAATCTACCATAAAACAAGTCTTAAGCTTCTTCCATCAGATTTTGAGTACATGTATTCGATGTTTCTGATGGTACTGTTTCTGTTCTTTCTAATGGTGAATACCAATTTCCCATCTGGTTATCAGTCACTGAGTTATAAAGTTCCAAAACATGCTACCCTAAAATGTCAAGAGTTTTGAGAAAACTGCGAATTTCCAAACTTCTTTGCTCAAATTTCCTTAGCAACCATGCACTGATTTTTACCAGATTTACTGTACATATCATATGTTACAACATGTAAGCAACAAGTTGCCAAACTTTTACTGAAAATGTAAAGGAGTTTCATTTTGATATGCATTTTATCTGTTATCAGTACACAGTTATCCAAGATTATTTTTCATGCTCATCACTAGTTTGCAATGAATCTGTTTTGTGATTGGCTATAATGGTTACCACTGGAAGAAACTCAAATTGCAATGCAGGGATTTTTTTTAGGTGGGGCTCCTTACTTTCCAAGCTTTCTTTTTGCCAAAATTTCAAACTGCTGCCAATCTAACACAAAAAGTTTGTAATGCATGAACTGGTCTTTCTTTTGGAATGTGTTTGAATGGGTCCATACAATGTAAACTGTGGGTAAGAGAAATTTAAAAAGTTGCCAACTTAAGTGGCTTTCATCACTCCAAACAAGGGGTGACCCTTGGTGAAAAGCATTAAGTTTTAGAGCCAAAATCAAGCAGTTTCCTTTTTACAGGCACACAGATGAATAATTAATCTTCCACATTCATCAAAATTTCAACATTAATAACACATCACCTGAACAGCATTTTTTGGAGCTGTAGCTCAAAATTGCCCAAGGGAACTCAAGGGTTAGGTAACTTAAAACTTATTTGGTGCTGGATGGTCACAATAAAAAATGGTATTTCTGTGCATTTTTCAGCCATGACAAAGTTTTTTTTTAAGAATACAAGGTCTGCAACTGAAGGCCAGAAAGTGGAAAAAGACAGCAATGCTACCCATCTCTCTCCTGAAGATTAAATATGCTGTGCCATGAATCATCAATGCTGAGCACTGTTCAAGTGGAAAAATAGAGGAAAATAGTTTGCAATGTAGCCATCAGTGCAATGCATGCAAATTTTCATGTGTCCTTTATTAATATATTATAATCAACATAATCCCTTTCTACATAAAAATATGGGGAAAATGTCAAAAGTTATACAGTGTGTGTATATTATATATTTAATATATATTGTATGCATTGATGTTGTACAGCTGCACAGCTAATGCCACAAACATTATTTTACAGAAATGCAGTGCTGTCTCTTAAAAACTCTTCAAGTAAGTGATCTAAAAAGCTTACTTAGTAACACTAAAGCAGGTTAATCTAAATGACTGGTGAACTGATGAATTTCAGGTTCTGGTTTTGACTATTAGTGTCACATACCTGGGATAAACAGTTTCAGCCTATTAGTGAGACATAAATGGGATAAATAGTCTCATTCTGTTAATGAGAACATTAACACAATCGCGCCGTGTGCGGGGAATAAGCCCCTGCAGCATAGGCCACGCTTACGAGCGAATGCGGGAAATAAACCAAGCAACTTTGACAATTTATTTATGGAGAATCGCTAATCATCTAAGGTAAAGAACTCTTACATTCGAAAGCTGAATCATTTCTTCAGGAGTTGCTTCCCTTTTACTACGTTTCGATCGGTTTTCGACCACAATTCCAAGCGAGTGAAAAATGGCTGTGTTGTGTTTATCCACGTGCTAGATTTACTCTTCAAATGATGCGCTGATGAGGAAAATGACATTGTTTTGGAAATTTTTTGTGATAAAGTGGATGAAGACAAGATTATTCGTGCCTGAAAGACACAAGAGAGTGATTAGGAAGAGAAAAACGAGCGAGCACGTGTTATAAATAGTATTGCGACATCTGTATAAGGAATGGCGAGGACTTTTTGATTTCTTCAACTTCAGTTGTGTTTCCATCAAACGATTTACAAAATTATGGAACTAGGTCCAAGATACACGGTAAGAAATGAGTTTTCTTTTATTATTGTAGTTAAAGAGCTAGTTTAAATAATGTTTTTATTGTTTTGGGGGATTTTTTTATGAATTTTTGAAAAAAGGCTAAAAATGCCCCGTCACCCGAGGACTCTACTCTAGGTAGGATTCTACGTCACGATTGAGTTAACCCTGCATTATACTTTACTGACACTGCTTTATGCATTCATCTGAGACATTTATGGTACCATAATAAACAGCACCTCTCAATGAGGTAGATCACCTACCTTCAACAAAATCTGTGAGAATACAGGAAATGTCTGGTGTTTGTTTATTATGCACCCGCTCAACAAACTTCAGCACCTTGTTCCGTGATCGCAGCCAAGGTTGTTTTCCTGTTTTTGCCAGCTTGGGTGGGTACATTCTCTCAACTATCACTGTAGTCTGCCCAGAGATATGTGTTTTTATTTAATGATATTATTAATACTCCATAGTAACATCCCTCTATTTCTAAGTTGTCTACTAATTTATCTCCTTATAATTATACCATCTTACTTTCATCAATACCTTGTGAACTGAATCAAAGAAAGTGCTGTACATGTATTATAGAAACTAACTTGCCAAGGGTTAATATTTGCTTTGTACCACCATGCATAGGCACGTTCCTTTCAGTTTTGGCATGGTACTTTTCCAACAAGGGTGCCAAATGTGCACACTATCAAAAAGAAGTAATGTCATGTATGATGCAATATGATGGGTTGGGCAGCTGGGAACTGATCCTTTGAGTAAGTGCATCTAATTCAAAGTAAACTAGAATGATGTTCTGTGCATTTTACATACCAATGAGGGCGAGGTCTGTGTGTGTGGGTGTGTGTGTTTCCTCTGCATTTGCAGATGGTACATGTCAAAAAAATGAAAATGAAAGTTGGTTGAGCTGTTTAAGTCAAATCCCAGGTTGCATGGGCATTCATATTATACACAAAAACAACACTTAAACACCTAATTATATATAAAAGATGACTTCTTACTCTGATCTGATCCATATTGTACAGTGGTGCGGATGTCTTTTGAATAGAGAGCAGCAGTCTTTTGCCACACTGGCTAGCTGAATGCACAACAGTTTTCAGCATGGTTGTATTACGTCCTCTTAAGCTTAACAAGAAAAAACGTGGAAAGTTATAGTCTCATAAACAATCGTTTTCAAAATTCAATACAGTTGTTTATTACTGTTACTTCTCATAATGCAGTTTATCGCCGCCGCCCGCCCCCTCCCCCCCCTGAAAAAAATAGTGAATAGTAGTGTACATCGTTTCACGTTTGGAGTATAGTTTTAAGTGATTTATTTATTGCATTCATTAAAAATTTAACTAAACGAGATAACTCAAAGCAAACTGAAAATGTCTACCTGCTCAAATTAAAAAAAATTAACTGCACTTCAAATACGTGGCGTTAATAACAATGTTCTAAAAAAATAACCGTACAATCATCAGTGTACTATAATCATGATGTGAATCACTGACCTGGATGCACTCTCGCGGCCGCCTTTACACTTGCAGTACGGAAGTACAGACGACTTCAGTTCAGTTGTCACCTTACGGAAAGAAGGAAGGAAGAAAGAAGTTCAGACAACAAGAAGCACTCAACCTATAAAAAAACAATAAAAACTTCCTAAATATAATCAAGTTATATCTATAAATAATATATTCACTTAATACTTTACCATATTTTACTGTATGTTTCTTACAAGTGTTATGGGCGGATTTCTTTAGTGCGGAATTACTTTGCTAATCGGCCGAAGTTGTCTGCTCCAAACTTTCTGTATTGTTAGAATTATCGAATATGGTAAGTTGTGTGTGTGTTTCGCGAACCACAAGATAAAAGTCAAAAAACTTTTCGCGTTTAATGTTTATTTTAGTTTTTTTCTGAAATCGAAATCATAAAACAAACGGATGTTTGCAGAGATTTGTCGAATTGTAGACTACGCTGCATATTATTATTTATTATTTTTGTTTCGGCTCTTCAACCTCTTGGCTCTTATTTAATTTCAAATCATTAATTTCCACGCTTCAGTTGTCACCTTACGGAAAGAAGGAAGTGAAGAAAATTCAGACAACATAAGAACTGAAGAAGGAAAAGAAAAATATACATTTAGGATTAAAACACAACACTGCTTTTGATAATCATTTCCATTTAATCTATTTTAAATAGTATTATAGTATTTATGACTGACCGAAGAAAACTTAGTAACTACAAATATCGGTCGACTTCTTATTGTACAAATTAGACTTGACTCTAAAAACTGAGTTGGCTAGGGCAACTGCATTGACTGATCGGGTTGCAATAGTCACTTTAGATATTGTCTTTTCTTGCTGAACACACCCCTTCGTCAATACATCAGTTGAGTTAAACTGGGCATAGCCGTCGCGCAAAACTGAAACCCATCTGGAACTTCAAAATCACCCTTGGCACCAAGATCAGATTGGTGTACTCTATAATCATCTCTATCTTTCTCTACACTGCATTTTTACTTGTGAGAAATATGGATCCTGACATCTTCAGAGAAGGATTCAAGCCGTGTTTCAGAAAAGTTCTTCATATCACACTCAAAGACCACGTCACCAATGAGGCAATACGAAAGAGGATACAGCAAGCCTTTGGACCATATTAAGACATGATGACCACTGTAAAAATGTAAACTGAAATGGGACAGGCACATCCAAAGATACTCAGAACTTGTAACAGCCATTCTGCAAGGTATTGTACAGGGAGAAAGAAGAAGAGCCATACAGAGGAAGTGATGGAAAAACAACATTCAGGTTTGGGCTGATCTAATATTTGCAGAAACCCAGAGACTGGCAGAGGATAGAAAAAGATGGAGGAAGCTGGTTGCCTTGTCTTCAGTATTGACCCATCGGTATCCAAGGCTATGGGACAGATGGGAGTGGAAAAAGCATTTATGCCAAGACCAGACATGATAAGAGCTGTTTCAGAAAGTATGTAGTCAAAGTAAGAACATGATGAGGAAAGAAACCCAGCTATTTAGAACCGAAATTGTATAATCACTAAATGAGTAATCAAATGCAAATAAAGTTTCGATAGGGCCCTGTGCACAGCAACCTTCTACTCTGCTAGCGTTACACATTGTATCATGTGATTGTTTTAGCAATATCAGGTTCATTCTCAGTACAGTGGCCTTTTTATTGAATTTAAAATGAGGAAACTGGACCAAGCTAGAACAGGACAAGGACGAAGACAATCTACATGTTTTGGGGCACAACCCCTTTGTCAGGACAACACATAAATGACACAAAAACAGCACAAAATGATGAAAAAAATGAAAAAGAGAAAGACTTAACTGCAGTAGATGTGGCATGTGGGCTGGACAGCATTCTTGACAGATTACAGACTTGTCACACGATCCAACCACACTGGCTTTTATGGCTATAAGAAATAAAGTTCAAAATTTTAACACACGCATGAATGTGATTTTAAAAATAAGAAGAAAGAGATTATACAAAATGCCACAAGCCCTATTTACATTCTCAAATACTGCTGCTGCTTTGTTCATATTGGAATCTATATATGTAGAAAACTGAGCTAGAGTTGTATTGAACTGCATATAGTGCAACCATCTAGTTCATACAGTTTGGGGAGTGGGGGTTTGGGAGGGGGGACGTTCGAGAATCGGATAAAATGAAAAACATACCTCCCCCTTTCCACATTCGCCACAGTACATGAAGATGCATTCAGAAAGGCTTCATTTAAGATGCTAAACCAAAAAATGATTATAGTTAAAATTGGCATGTGGTAACATATAGTAGTGGACAATGGAATACCCTGCCATACATCCCCAACATTGACACTTCTAAATAAGTTTAATACTTGCCTTTAAAGGCTCATTATGTAACATTTTGCAGGGCTAAGTCAACCTCTTAAACCTCATGTGTTCATCTTTTAGCCTCCTTATTGCTTTTCTTAAAAACTGACTTGCTTTACTTTTTTCTTTTAAGTTTGAATGTACTATCGAATTTAAATCCCTTACTGTCGTTGCATCCTTTTTCATTGTCGTTTTACCAGATTCAGATTGTTGTATATTGTCATTTTATTTATTTAATTTTTTTTTTAGCAGGCAAGGTTTTTTGTGTACAACCTGATTCAGTATGTCCAAGTTCACACGAAGTGCTTAAGCAGATGTATCAGCTCCAGAACATAGTTGGGACTCCCCATTGAAAAATACTTGCATCCACACAGATGAACCTGTTTTCGAAACTTTTACTTGTCCCTGGTTTCAGGAAATTTAATGAACCAGATGTCTTTCATATAATCTGTATCTTTGTAATAAGAGTCACTGTTAAATTTGCGCAAGATCAGTGTTTGTGTGGCATTCCAGCAATGAATTGGAAGCATACTGAAGGTGTATGGACATCATGACCCATTACTGAAATATACAGGATGCTATTCTGCCGCAAACACATTAGTTAAAGTAAAGGAATTTACTTGAGTGGGCTCCAGATGCAAGCATATGTTTTCTATACTAATAGACTAGTCCCCTTCCCCTCTGGAACAATCCCTGTACTATTATGTATGGTAACCATAGCCCTGTTAGTGAGTGTTGGACATTATTCAATTGCAATAAAGATGTATGGTTAATACATAACATGAACATTGAATTCAAAATTTAAGACACTGTTAAATACATTGACTTTCTTAAGTAATATTAAAACTGAGAGACCGCGAAATCGAGGCATTCCATTTGAGAAATTTGCATGAAAGTTGAAGCTCTAAGTTGATTCCTCACAGTGGCTAAATATACCCTTGGATTAATTGACTGGCTTCTGTTCTTACTTAACTATGGTATTTTCTTTTTTAATAATCAGAGGTTCCGATTTTGTGGAGATCTTGACTGCCCAGACTGGGTCCTTGCTGAAATCATGCTTCTGGCCAAATTGGTAAAAAATGCATTTTGCATGTCTGTCTTAAATAACATTTGATAGCTTATGGCTCATAAGTTGTGACTACAGATATATTTGTGCTCAGACACGACTGGCAAAACATGAAACATCAACAATGAGTGTTTTTTTGTTTCCCTACCATTGTTGCAATGATACTAAACAATACTTTGAGGACAGTCTATATTTAAGTAGTACTAGGAAGTTACATTAATGTTTCATATATATATATTTATTCTGTAGTCTCACTGTTACATTTACAAAATTAGCTTTATGCCCACACGTGTACACACAGAGAAAAGACTGAACGACAAAGGAGTCAGTAGACGTGTTAAAAAATTGAATGTTTTCTGTTGTTTACAGACATCAGTCAAGATGAAAATGCTGTGTGTGCAAGTTCTAAGAAGCATGACTGCCAATGAGATTGATGTGAGCTTCAGTCTTCTGTGTTTCTTAGTGTTACCATATTGTTGGGTAGCATAATCTTGCAAAGATGCAATGCTCTTGTGTGCTTTCTTCTCTAGATGTACATGTATGTAACTACACAGAGAATTGACAGATTTATATACTTGAGACAGTGTTCTTGTGTGCTTTCTTCTCTAGTTGTACATGTATCTACACAGAGAATTGACAGATTTATATACTTGAGACTTGAACAGCTTTAGTTCTTTGGTGAATCTAGATATCTGTATGGGTTCTTGTTTGTTTCCATTGTAGAGTTGATTTTTAGTGAGATTGCCAATAAAATACTTTTTTCTATGTAAATGCAGTATGAAAAGGTATACAAGTTGACCTCTGATGCAAAATTTGGTAAGTTAATCTGTTGTTAACGCTTTAACAGGTTGTTTAAATGATTTATTTCTTCACTAAACTTGCATGCTAACTTACATTTTTTTAGGGATGCATCTGTGTAGGCATTTACATGGTACTTTTTGTTTCTGACTTCTTTAGCACCTATGCTTTCATTGTTCTTAGTTTGCAGTATATCCCCTTTAAATTTTATACCTGCATCTTTTTTCAAGTGACAATGACACAACATTTTTGTCCTCTACTGGAGGAATTATTCTTTTTTTTTCTTTTTTTTTTTGGTGCAGAAATGGGAGATGTAAAAGCCAGCATTGCAGCACTTACTTTCATCTTTTCAAGTGCAGCCAAGTATGGCTGTGATGATGAGACCTTGTCAAATGAATTGCAGCAGCTGGGCTTACCAAAAGGTGAATATCATGAATGAGGGCATCATTAATTTTATGTAGGGTTAGACCTCAAATTATTTTCATGATTTTGCTTAGTTTACTTATAACACTTCAGTTAATAGAAATATGAAATTTTATTTGAAAGATATAACTGTTCAAATGCCATCACTAACTTTCTTCCCTAAGAATCCCATGACATCTCTGAGGTATAATGCCACCCCTCACACCCCCGCCCCACCCACCCAGACCTTCTTGGCTTATGTACTTATCATGTTTATATTGACCAGCCTTGACACCACCATTTTAAGGAATGGCCTCAGACCTTTGTAGTGTTGAATTGGGGGCAGTTAAAACAACCAGCAATACATTCTCATAAAAAAAAACTAATGAAGGTGTTACTTTCTTACAAATCTGTCAGCAAGTTTAAGCTTAGGTTCATGCAGTGCTCAGGCAAGCCTTTATAAACCAGTAAACCTGGAATTATACTGTTCCATAGCAATAGTACAGTACAGAACAACAGCTATAACAGAATATCTAAAAATCTGTTTGCAAGGATAAAGAGCTATTGTAAGATGCTGCTTCTAGCAAGATCCACAAGATTTGTGATGTAGCATGTCCTTGTCTCTTTACAGAGCATGCCACTTCACTCTGTCGTTCATATTCCGATGCAGTAGAAGAACTGCAAGCCGAGTTTCGACGTCGGAGCCTTCGGGGTGAGCTTTCTGTGAGCTTCCACTGGTTAGTGCTTACTGAATGGTGTTCAACCTTTCATGGTGGCTTTATTTAAGGCTGATAAAAGATTAATAAAGAACAAATGAGGACCAGCGCTTAAATTATCTTAAGATAACTCCAACAAAGGTACTGGCAGTGCTATACATAGCCGCATGCAGACGCATGTGCCCAAGGGAGCTTATCGTACCTAAACACGTAGCAAAGAGAGGGCCGAAAAAAAGGAATTTGGCAGATCTTGGCAGAACTTTGAAGATCTGCCAAGTTCCTTTTTTTCGGCCCTCTCTTTGCTACGTGTTTAGGTACGATAAGCTCCCTTGGGCACATGTGTCTGCATACGGCTGATAAAAGAGTTGAGATATGCCAAAATTCAGGCATAGTATCCAATGAGTAGTGCAGTTCACTATTATCAAAACTTGGATTAAACTTGTGTGTGTGATGGCTGGGAATGATAAATTTTGATATTTTTAAGAGTCAAAGCTGTGCATTATTTGCAACTACCAACTTTGCAATGAGGATACGCTGTGAAAAAAAATCCAAATTGTTTGGGAAACAGTTTTTGGCATATCTCTGAAAATTTCTGTCATACTGTCATAGAAAAAAGTTTGATGTCAGCTGTTCAGCATTTTGTAAGATGAGTTTTGATCCCCACCCCACCCCGATCTTATTGAGAACACCATTTGATTAGAGGTTAGGAGCTAAAGGTCACAAACATGAGATGTTTTACATCGCATTATGTTACACTTACAGATAATGTTACTTGTAATCCATGATCTACTCATAATAAATTTGCTGTTGATGTTTAGTGTCGAAACTGGAATCAGTACAGTGGAGAGTGGACTATATCCTGAGGTCAAGTGAACTAAAAGTGAGTTTATTTTAAAATGCCAAAGCTGAGCTGAACATTAAGTTGTCCGTTTAGAGAATTTAAGCAGAATGCATTGGTGCATATTATTTATTGCAGTTTTTTTTTGTAATTCTATGCACATCATGCCATTTCAGAGAGCTATATATATATATATACTTGACCACTTGAGTATAGCTGTTGTTGGGCAAGTTTTGATTTTCGACTTTCTGAATATATGTGACCACAGAGGTCCT
Organism: Lanistes nyassanus; assembly: GCA_004794575.1. Classification (NCBI taxonomy): domain Eukaryota; kingdom Metazoa; phylum Mollusca; class Gastropoda; order Architaenioglossa; family Ampullariidae; genus Lanistes; species Lanistes nyassanus. Next base: position 348,630 of record SMGT01016054.1, read on the forward strand.
ACAGTACAAGAAAATATATCTGATGTTGTGCAGGAAGTTAACGAGCCTAGCCTACAGCTCAAGCTGCAGATAGCAGACCCTGACACTGGGGAGGCGAAACCTGTAGCATTCACCCTTACTGCCAACAAGTTCCGAGTCCTCCTCAATGGTAAGAACAGAACTGTCAATTTTTTCCGCTAAAAGGTTTTTGTTTCAAACTGAAGATTTGTAAGCATGAAGGATTTCTTCTCCCATTTTTGCATTCCCTTACTTGTATGTAAAGAGGATACTTAGGTTACCTACTGTTTATTGTTGTCTTTTTCTTGGTTTGGCTTCTTTTTCAGAACTCAAGCAAGCAGATTCTCTCATGGAAGACTTAAAGTCATAACTTCAGTGATTCAAAGCTCTGTGCACATGCTTGTGTGAGAGTGTGTGTGTGTGTGTGCACGAATGCGTGCCTGTTAGAATGCATCTGTGCATGCACGTTTGAGAGAGAATGTGTGTATGTGCATCTAGATATGTTTGCACAGATGTGTGTGGATATAGGTTTTCTTCAAACCATGTACCCATGTGTTAGTGATTGAGGAAACTGATTTTTTTTTAATTTCTAAAGATAATTTGAAAAAAAAACATGTTCCTGATGTTACACAAAAAGTATTGCTAATAAAGGAGCTGAAAATAAAAAGTTGTGCAAAACTTCTGTCCACCTATTATGCATGCATGTGAAGGGCATGCTCTGCATTGCGCTTATATTCCAGGCATCCCCTGAATGATTAAAGATGAATAATCTGTGAGCAACTGGACAAGCATCATAAAGATGAAATGCACCAGCACCTCTTTCATCCCCCACCATTTTTGTAGTGCTTGGTGTCATACCTCAGAATTCATTTGTGATTGAGCAGGTTCACCTCCTCAAACTTTCCTCTCTCTCTCTCTCTCCTTAACAGAGGCAGGCCTTTTGTCAAAGCTCTCTGTACATACTTTATTTTGAGTGCCGCTGCTGCTGCTGCCGCCCTACACCATCCGTTGGCCCACGGCTCACTGCCCTTTGTCCGGTCTGTACCCCGCTTTTATTGGGTGGGGTGCGGACCACAACGGAGGCATTGCCAGCTACAGCAGCAGCTAGCGGGTGAAAGTGCAGCGCGTAGTGCATTTTTTGTTTGGTACGCACACAAAAGTATGGATAAAAAGCAAAGAATATATATATATACAGGAACATTAAAATATGTGATAAATAGAGTGCGCTCTGCTCTTCCTGTTGGTGTTAAGGAAAGTTAAGTAGAGCGAGGAGGAAATAGAGATAATTACATAGTTAGTTTAACTAGCTATGTTGCATAGATAAAGATAATAAATATGCCTACAAACTAACCTAGTCTATTAAGATGTTTGATGAGTTTACTATCTAAAGAAAGAGTATATCGAGTGCAATCAGAGAATGTTAGTTGTATCTGTAACTATCCTAGAAGGATATAGAAGCGTTTAAAGAGAGTGAGCCTAGCACAGCACGTTATAAGATGACACAGCGTGTCACAGCCAGGTGTCGCTGGCGGTACCCAGCCTGTAACCTGATACCGCCCGCTGTGAGCGTGTGGTGGCAAAACCGTCTCGGTGATGGCTGCGTCCATCACACATTCTTGGTATGAATGTGTCATGTTGCTGCTCAGAATTTTCTTTAGATCAGACCATATATTCTTCACTCTGCAATTTACTTCCCCTTTATACAACTCTCACACACACACACACACAATCTGCACAACAGGGCATGCATGCACACACATCCCAATGCTACTGATGAACACCAAGTACTGGATCTATTCAGCAACTGAACACCTGATGGCAAGAAGGATTTTGAGTGCCTGTTGCTCTTGCAACACAGCATTTACCAGACTGCAGAAGCAGAAATTTGCCTGCCAAAACTGCAAGTGACAAGCAAATACTTTCCTGTGTAAAATGGACCAGCAAACTCTTTGCCTCAGATTGCCTGAGTGCACTGTTAATTGACAAAAAAGAAATAAATAAATCCCACCTCCACTTGACTGCACAAAATCTCACTCTGCTTGTCTATTTGTCAACTTTCAAAAACAAAAATTGCCAAACCTTAAACAATAATCGGTGTCAATTTCAAATCAATCAGTTCTTTATTGAAATGGCAAAGGAATTATCTGCTGACTTGAAACAATTGACTATGGCCATCTCTGTTCAGTGGACAACTACAACAGTTGAAAGCTGGGAATTACCACTTTGCAAGGCTAAGTTCCTTTGTTGTTACCTTCTATTTTACTCTAAGCAGCAGTCACATATTTCTTTTCTTTGAAGTAAAAACACTTAGACTATAAAATTAATATCATATACATGTACAGTATATAATACATGTATACATATAACTTTTTTCTCTTATGAATTTCATTCTGCCACAAGAATGACAGAATGTAAAAGCTTGTGCACAGTTCTATACTTTATGAAACTCGTATGTGATGCACATTTTTCTAACATTGTTGCGAACTGGGGGGTTTTGAAAGAGACAACCGACCTCCGTGTTGCTCTCCCCGCCTGCGTGACCTTGTCACACCCACACAAATGGCTCGTGGTGGCGTTCCCCCCCCC
>SMGT01016054.1:352329-478074 GCA_004794575.1 Lanistes nyassanus
ACACCTAGTGTGGACACAACTACCCCCCCTCCCGTTCCTGGTTGTTTACCTCGCGCGGCTACATCAAAGCTCTTGATGCTCGACACTACGCGTCGCTAGTTTTCTCCAGCTACGTAATCTTCCCTGAACAACTAACGCACACCTGGTCAGCCTGACACCTTCACGAATCCCACCCTAGCAGCCCCAGGGTATGTAACACCTTGCCCCTGGTTTCTAGGGCCAGTACCCCCGATCATAAGTGTAAACAGGGAACTAATCCTGGGCTGGTGATGACGTGAGCGGCTAGATGGCGGCTTGAACAAGGGGATAATAGACCTTAATTAGGCCTGAGAGTCGAGGATGGTTCACACCTGGAATCTATGGTGCAATCTCCTTGACCCACCAGACCCCAACACGTGACAAACATATTTTGTTTTTGGTGCCAGGATGATGATGATACAAGTAACACTGAATAGGGAGCAATTCTAGCTGCTGCCACAGCTGATGACAGATGGAGATGATGCAGAGTGACTGGGAAGTGTGATGTTCAGGTAGTAGAGATTAAAGACAGAGTGGCTGTCAACTGTGATGTTGATAACCAGCCAGACTGGAGAGAGCCCATGTCTTCCTCTTAATGTGCACAAACACCTTGCTTCTCATCCTGTAGGTCATCCGTGACAAACACCTAATTACATGGTACAGCTGGGGACTGTTATGACACTAATGCAGAGGAGAGGCCTGAGCTTTATCGCCCTGCTTGAAAGCACATGCAAAAACTGGCATCATCATCTGAACAATCTGTAAAGACTGCAGAATGCAGAGCACCAGAAAACAAAGGAACATCATGGAATGCCTAGCATCTGCACTTCAAAGATTGATGGGAGAAAAGACAGAGCAGAAAAGGACAGACAAATTAAATCACGCTCCTAATTATTATTTTGCTCACTTTATTGTTCAAGAGCTGAATAAAATGTCTGAACAAGAAGCCAAATTTTAAAATTCACCAGGTCATTTTTAAATAGGAAGAAACAACAATGTAGAATCTCAATGAATATACATGTAACTAGTTGTCACAACCTGATTCTATGCCATGTGACCTTGGAGACTTGTGTTGGCCTGCGGAGATATGCCAGGTAGATATACCCTTCTGCGAGTTGTTCCCCAAGACTTCATGTCGGGACTATAACATTGACAGACGCTTGTGTGGTTCTCCCCGATCACTCTTTATGAAAGATCCCTCTCTGATAAGTGAAGTGCTTGGTAATAATCAGCAGGGCTTAACATAGGGTCAAATTTTTCACTTGCTCGACAGGGCAAGTGCAAAAAATTCTTTCCCAGCTATAACTCACCTCCCTCTCCCCCACCCCCCAAAAAAGGAGGTTCTCGTTGCACACTGTTAGTAGCGATGAGGGTGTTGTCTGATATACCACTAGTGGCTATAGATATGGAAGCTGTGAGTCAGTGCAACAGACACAGTCGAGAAAAGTTTCACTTGCCCTTTCGGGCAACAAGACAAAATTTTTACTTGGCTGACAAAGATTTTTGGTTGCCCCAGACAGTCAGGCGATCGGGTGTGTTAAGCCCTGATCAGTAATGTCTTATAGCACTTCCAGTGGCAGTCAATGGCCATTTTGCAGATGACTGGTGGCCAGAAACTGCACTAGGTTAGACAGCTGAAAGTGGCCTGGCTATTTTCACATCTCGCCTTGGCATTGGCATGCTATTTTATGTAGCAGACTGTAACCAACACTATCTGTAATCATTCATAATATTAGGACCATAGTCTTAAAGAATTTTTTGCTGCTACTTGAGAAACTTGCATCATAGAATTTATATAGTTGTCTTCATTCTGACTTTGATGGCACTTCGACTTAACGTTTATCTAAGCATTAACCTTAGAATCTGTATCAGAGGTTTCTAAGAGTGACTGAATCATGTATGACAACTGTGTTGATTGGTATTTCCTTATTCTACCTCTTAGGAAGACCTAGGATTCCACATGCCACATAAGCCATACCCAAACACCTCACCAACTGACCTCATATCTGCCAGTTAAGAACACATATAACAGAAAAAGCACTCTCCCCTTAAAGTCTCTGGACTGAATTGCTCATTGATAAACCAACACTTTATCACAGACTAGCAAAGAAGAAAAGGCAAATTGGCATGTAGGTGTCAATGTCACTTTCAAGCATTTAACTTTGACTGTAGAGAAGCTTCATTATGAGGGGTAGTGGGGAATCACTTTTTAAATATAGATAAATGCTGAAACTGCCATTTCTGTAGTATATAGAGTAAGCAACAAGGTTCTTGTACTTCATTCTGAAACTGTAACTAAATACATGTGTAGGATACAAAGCTTAGCAGCATTCAGAGTGCATTAAATGATCATGAGAAAACGGCAGCTTTCAGATAATTTTTTTTAATGTATCAGAAACCAGAACTGGTTCATTTTATTTAAAACTGTGCTCGTTAATAGCATGAAAGATAACCCATGTCAACCATGAGCTTGCAACTGAAGGCCTGACTGTACTTTTGTATGATCTGATTGCTGTCTTTCTTGCTAAGACAACTGAATATTAGTATTTCACTTTAGAGTTTGTTTCGTTTGAGAAGGTTTAATAAACCCTATGGAAGATAAATTTGGTCATCACAGTCTGACAATAATGTGGCATATGTTTGTCATTAGCAGAATGAAGAGGTTACCTCAGTGGCCTACAATGCCTTACATTATAAGTATTGTATCAACAGGTCGATCTATACTGCAGCTAGATCTATATAAATAAGACAATATAATGCTCGAAGTGACCTTTCATCTCAGTACATATAGATCCGTCTGGCTTGCATGAGTGTTCGTACCTCCTGTTCGTAAAGAGACTGGAAAAACACCCAGGTTAATTTATTAAACGAGCTTCACGACCGCTGTACGTTATGACCGCCCACGCCAGCCACCTTCAGACCTTGGGCAGGTCACAGGCATTCAGCAGGCCCCAAGCTAACTAAACAACCAAAACAGCAGATGAATCTGACGTCATGAATGACAGGAAACCGAAGCATATCTAGTACTAGTCTGATAGGAACTGGGTTAATATGTGAGTGCTTTAAAGGGAAACTATGATACAAAAGCCCCTGCCGGACTCGGATCAGAGCTCACACAAATGAGACGGACTACCCGGCTTTAGTCGGGCCTTTCCATGCAGCTCCAAAGCAATAATACGGGCCTACCGTACACAGCGGGTGAGGGCTGCATGGGGACGGGTGCAAAAAATCAAACCGGTACAGGCATAAATATTGACAGTCATATATCTATATATCGATGTATCCAACTGTCCTGGAAAAATCTTGCCTTATAAATACAAAACAATTGTATTTTCATTATTTGCAAGGTACAATCAACATGTCTTCCAGGGACTGGCGGAAAGGCTGTATAATTTATATTCAGTTCATCTCAGCATGGATCGAGAGCTGCATGGATTTTATAACCGCCATGTACTAATTTTTTCCCTTACCTTTATTAGCTTTGATGTTTTCTTGGTTTTGTGTGAGTACCCCTATATATTCACTCTTCAGTCCTTTGCTTCAGTCCTCATTGCTCGTTTTGTTGGCTTGCCAGATTTTAAAAGTGAAGATTCTCTTACAATAGAAAGTGTGCGGCATGCACACATTACTTGTCGAGACTGGGTCATACCATATTGCGAGGTTCTGAAAAAGATTTTAATTGGTTGTAGCTGTTTATTTCCTTAGAAAAACACGTGTGCCTTTGGCGTGTGCAGCTATAGCTAATTTGTGGGGTTGCAGTGGATCATAGTTATTGCCAGCTAGGCGAGGATTGCCGGCATAGAGGTGATCGAGCTGCTGGGCGATTTAAAAAAAACCTTGTTGGTTTGGGTCTTTTAGCAGCCAAGACGAAATAAGCAAATGCGCGCAGATAGCGCACGTACATCACTGCTGTTCTCCAATTTTCGAACTATTCTGACCCACTTGCCCTCCTAAAGCGATTTTAAGGAAAACAAGTGGTAAACAGGTCATCCGTAAACAGGGCAACTGGAGAGTACTTCACGTCGCTTCAAAACACGTGAGCCCCTTCCCAGAGCCCCTTCCCACATTACTCAATTTGGTATGACTGTGCGGGTATAGATATAAGCATTCGGAGTTTTACTGGTTTGCTTTATCAGCAGTTTCAACTTGTAATAAAAAAAATTCCTGCAGACATCTGATCCTGTCACAGGCAACGGGCTGCAGGGAAAATATCATATGTCCATGTCTGCGGAGACAGTTTGGTAAACGGGTCCCTCTTTCGCGGTCAACGTCATCTGCTACGCATGCGCGCAGAGCGTACAGGCTTTTTTTTTTCACCGTCAGCGCACCTTTCACAGGATAAGCTGCGGGTTACGGGAGCTGAAGGTAAAGATCTTGTCCAGCACTCTACTTTGTGAATACACGAAGTCACTAGCTGTCTGCATCATTGATCTCCCTCACGCACTTATTTCGAAGCAGCTGTCTGGTAAATCGGACCCTACCCCCTCAAAGGAAAATTGTGGACGACAAGACATTGAGCTGATGATCTGAATGAAAGCAGGGCAACAATATCCATCAGCTACAACCGTCGCTTAGGTGGTTTGCGAAGTCTGCTAAGAAACAACATGGAAACCAGCAAGGACGCAGTAAACAGCGTGTGTCTTGGACTGGACACAGTAAAGCTGTCTGGGAGGCCAGAGAACAAAGGAGACGAAGAAGCAGAAGAAAGAGACGTTATCACAGAGGAGGACTTTACCGACGTCAAGTCTATCATAGCCCCCAGAAGCCTGCAGGAACTGGTGTCGCAGCTGCACAGGGTCTTCAGGAACGACTACATCAACGTGGACTATGTGCGTGCTTTGATGGAGGCTTATGATAGCAACCCCAAGGAGTGGAAGAAATTTGCGAAGTTTGATGTCCACAGGTAAGATCACCTGATGAAGTTTATGCCTCTATACACCCCATCTCTCTTTAAGCCCCCCTCTTTATATCCCACTTCACAAAAAAAAACTCGTGCGGTCTGTGTGCGTGTGCGCACGCGCGCGCTCGCGTGTGCGTGCTCTGTGTACGTGCGTGTGTGTGCGCGTGCAAAGCAGTCCAAATGCGTCTTTTGGAAATTTCCTCTGTACAGTCTAGATTCATGTTTTTCGTTTGCAGTTTTTGTGCCTCAGCGCTTTTATCATAGGGTAAAGGTAAAGGTTGTCTCATGACATGTTTTTGGGTCGGAAGGCACCGGGGATTTATGAGACCCCCACTTTTCTGGGTGTGGACCAGCATCGAAAGGGCAGTGTCCCTCTCCTCTTTCTCGCCGCCGTACCTTCACTGACCCATTTCCAACTTTGTCGACTGCGGAAATTGTGGTGCGGCGCACTAGTATCCAACCAGCGCGTTTCGGGTGGGGAGGACAGCGCTCTTGGCCGTCCCTTTCCCCTAGCGTACAGGTGTACACAAAGTATAAGACACAACAATGGCGTAGAGACGTGTCAACTTGATTGATTGAAAGAAGTACGTTTGTCTGACATGGTGCAGGATTATACCAATCTGTTGATAGGTGTCGTACATGTTACAGCTCGGTGATCGATATTATTTAGCAAGGCTCCACTCGCAGGTAGCAAAAGTAGTTTCGGTGCCAATACTTACAGTACACTCAATACAGAATGAAAGTGTATTCTGCTATTAAAGATATTTATGTCCCATCTTTTTCCTTTTGCATTCTATTAAACAACTGGCTTATACAGTTAAGTTCTCCTCTCCCCACAGATCACATTTACCCAAGGCCATGTTCATGTTTTTTGTAACGAGTCGGTCCATCGTAAGCCTGTTCAGCCGACAGTGCGATGTACTCACCGATATAGCAATCGACGTCATTATTCTAGAAGTCATGCATCTACTCGTGAGATACCTGGGTAACCTGGCTTCCTGTTTAAGGATTCGTGTTGTTTTGTCAATGACAAAATGATAAGGGTGCATTCAGGGGCCAGTCTAGAAAAACGGGTGCTTTTAAAACTCCCTTTAACGCCACACGAAAGCAGGTCCTCTCAAAGTGATACCGCATATCCCGATAGTTTTGCGTTAGTTGAGTTACACAGACAAGAAAAGTTCCAATGAAACGTTTGTGGGATTTGGCGATGAATGGAGACTATAACCTCAACTACTTTACGTTCTTCGGTTTCTGCGCGCTTCCGAAAGTAATAGTAACGTTATCGGTGGGCTATTAGAACTTAAATTGGATGCTTTTTCTGTTCCGATCACCTCTTTCTTTCCAGGTAAGGTACAGAGAAATACATTAAAAATTAAAAAATTGTCAGAACTGCTGTCCGAATTTTCTTCTTCGGCTTCGTAACTTTAGCGTTCGGATGTGTCGTCTGTGCTGCTATCACTCCGTCAACAACCTAGTTTAAATCAATCAAGGGCTTAACACAGCTGGTAAGTTGACCTTTCTTACCTTCGAATGACATTGGCCTTGGTCCTTCGTGCTACGGCAGCCAATGACGTTGCAGCATTTAGCACACGCCTACAGTGTATTCATTTTAGTATTTTGTGGGTCACACGAAAAACACCTATTGCGCATGTCGCTGAAGGTGGATTTGAAGAACAGAAGACATAGATAAGATTAGCTAAGAGATTGCAATAGTTGACAGTTTATCCACGCTAACCGAAGACCATATGTACTTACTCCCAGTGCACCCCACCCCGCTTGTGTGTGTGTGAGAGAGAGAGAGAGAGAGGGAGGGGTGTACGCTCTTAATTTCCCACTACCGAGCACAGTCCTCGCTGTCACGTGGTCCAGCCTGACTGAGAGATACAGATCAAGAGGGTGGGTGGTGATGGCTGAGCGTGTGGGGAGAGGTTGACGACAAGCTGTCCTACGATGACGCTAACTGTTCAACCGACTGTCGAACCATGACGATCACTCCAACCCCATCCCCACCACTTCCCGTTCACGGCCCCCCCCCCCCACAAAAACCTCTGCCCGTGAAGTGAATGCGTCAAAAGGTCGGGGAAAGGATATCCAGTAAGCGAGGCCCCGTTCACTCTGTCATTATCATCCAGCGTCCTACACACCATTCTTACCTCAGGACCGAGAGAAAGCGCTTTTGCTGCCAGGCAGATGGCGCTGGGGGTCAAGCAAAATCCTCCCTCTAGAGGTGCATAATAAGCAGGCAACTGAAAACGGTGGCGGGGGGAAGGGGAAGTCGGCATGTGGAGATGATGTTGCCAATGCTGTTGGAGATCTGAGGCCAAAGTCGAAGGCAGTGTGGATGTCATGAGGATATAGATGACAATGGTGGCTATATTGTGGAAAGGAAAGAGGATCCCTGAGGCTGTCAATAGGAAAAGAGTTGTGAGAAAGATGAAAAGAACAAAGAAGAGGAATGTAATAATGACAGGCAAGATGACCACGACTTATATAGATACGTCTGATAGTGATCGATCGAGGTATTAGATATCACACACACACACACCAAAGATGGTTTTTGGATAGTGCATTCATTTCGTTGTTGTTGTTTGGTTTTCTTTTGGCTGACAGATACACGCGAAACTTGGTAGACGAAGGAAACGGCAAGTTCAACTTGATGGTGCTGTGCTGGAACGAGGCTCAGGGCAGCAGTATCCACTCCCACGCTGGCTCTCACTGTTTTCTCAAGGTACGGAGAGTCGCAGGGACAGGCGGAGGAACGGACGGACGGACAGACTGACAGATGCAGGCACGCATTCTTACGCGTATACTATGCTGTTATTAACAAGACACTATAGTGAGAGAATACTTCTATTTCTGCATGGAACAGGTACTGAGTGGAACGGTGAAGGAAGAGCTGTACGACTGGCCCCACCAGTACATGACGTCACCAAAAGAATGTGAGACTACTGACAGGGACATTGAGCAGGAGTCGGAGATGAAGCTACACGAGGAACACACGTTCCAGAAAAACCAGTGTACTTATATCTCTGGTCAGTCATGTAGACACTATATAGTCAGCGGATATATGCTCGTTTTCACTCTGCCCCTCCCGTCTCTCTCGCTCTCTCTCCCTTTACCTCATCAAGCACTTTGGCAGAGGCGCGACGCGGACTTAACTGTATATCGTCCTTTTGCTTGCTTCTCGGCCTATATCTGTCGAAAAAATGCTCCTCCCACTCCTTACTGTGTTTACAGCAATGGAAAAAGCCCAGAAATCTATCTGAGTGTTTATAAATAGGTTAAAAAAAACAACCCCGCCCCCTTTTCTTAAAGCTGCGTGGCTTGTATAGAAACCTGTCGATCGGTAGTACACAGGAGAATAACTGTAAAAAGGACACGAATGGTAAACAGTGCAGCTGGCAGCTGGCAGCCGCCAGACGGTAGTAGTACGGACGTCGCCGTCGTTTGTCGTTACCGACTACGGAACAAAACAGGATGACCTTATGGGGGTTACGAGATTTATTTTAATGCTGGGTGTAGGCTTATCAGTCACGTTGCGTGGCCGTAAAATCTGGAAATTAATCCTTCTCGTTTTCGTTTCCCGTACTTCGCAACAAAAATAGTAGGCCTATGTCTGTAATGGGTGGAGAACTTTGACTTTAGGCAGGTCCTTTTAAACAACATTACGACAAGCAGGGCGTGCTGGGTGGCGGGTGGTGAAACTTACATCCAGGTAGCGAAGTTTTCCCCCCATGGATAGTCCTAACGGCGCAGACTGATGTGTGGCGAGTTCGAATCCAAATGTAAACATCCCGTTCAGCGCGAAGACACTCGCTTCAATTTTGTATATGCAAACAGATCAAAGCCCTATATATACATGTACATGTAAATTCTAACCCACGTTGAAAAAAATTCTCCAAAGCTGTTGTGAGTATCAAACCTGCTACTTTCATCTATGAAAACCAATGTCTGCACCACTCAGCTATCGACGACAACGCCGTGTTTCGTTCACTGTAAATGTAACTAGTTGCGCTGTGACATCTTGCTGTATTTCAGTACGTTTTACCAGATTGGCACACATCAGTTTGGGCCATTTGAGGATAACTTTCAGAGTACGTGTAGACCAAACCATAAGCTATCCTACGTAAAATAGTCTGTGACCACAAATGGCTCGGTTTGTTCTGGTCTACTGCAATTTGGGTTGCGGGATGTCGCACGGCTTGCAAACACTTAAACACAAGTCTCGAGCAACAAAGATCAGAAGTAGTCCTGCAATGTTTCTTCCCTGTTTCCGACAAGAACTCAAGCACAACTTTCACCCCGTGACCAGTCAATGACATTTCCTACAGACCCTCATCAAATCTTACAAACAATTGAGTTGTTTGCGTTTCTTGTTGGTTTAAAAAAAAGTTTATATTCCTTGCACTTAAGTGGTCGAACTTTGTGGCATCCCACAGTTAAAAAGACGCCAAGTTGCACAAGGCAACCAAGATTATATAACTGCCAATTGTGATGCTTAAAATTAAATACTTCCAGGGCTAGCATGCAACTGCAGTCACTAATAATATCTTGGTCTTTTGTGATCAGATCTCAAATACATTTCACATGCTTGCTGGTCTAGTCCCAATCTCACTTCACGCTATCCTCAAAAGCGACCATTAGTCTACAAACCAAGAAAATTAAAAAATACTGCATCTTTTCACAGATGACATCGGGTTACACCGAGTGGAAAACCCCAGTCACACCGACAAGGCTGTGACCCTTCACCTGTACAGTCCTCCCTTTGACGAATGCTACTGTTTTGACCAGAGGACGGGCAAAAAGGTCACTGCGAAAGTCACGTTCTGGAGCAAGTTCGGAAAACGGACTCCGTTCGTAAGTGATATCGATTTTCTTGTGAGTAGTCTCAGTTGTTTCATCAAACCTGCGCCAGTACAGACAGTGGGCGTCGGTTGTTCAGCAGTATTATTGCACTGATATATTTGTATATATATATATATATTAGCGAGGGGACCCGGCGCTGCCCGGGTTTTTCTTACACCGCCCATCGCTGCCCCTTCTATAGCCCCACCTTACCCCTTTACTAACCCCACACCCATAACCCTTCCCTAACTCCTTCCTTTGCATGCCGTCTCCCTCCTGTCGAGCGAGACAAGGGAAAATACTCTTCGTACGTAAGGTGATCTCCCTGACCGCGTGTACATATGTTCAGGGCCTCGTCATATTTATTATTTCATTTATAATGTACACCTAGGTTCATGGTCGAAATAGGTCTTATAGCTACCTGCGGTGAAAAGGAACCGCTCGCCGAATGTGGTGTGTAACAATCACACACACACACATTTGGCTTTATATATTAGAAGACAAGAAAATATTTTTAATGCGCACACAAATGCAGGAAGAAGCGCCCGCGCGCGCATGCACACACACATGCATAATACATGCATTGTGGTCACTTCAACAGCAGTTTCTTTTTACTTTTGTAACAGGGAAGAGAACCCAGCAAGACCTACACCAGCGAGAACAACTGAATATGATGTTCTTCAAGATGACAACACTGTGTCCCTTAGAAAACGCGGCACGCATCGTTTTTCATCAGTGGATTTTGTCAATGACTTGGACAGTATCACTGGACTTTTGTCAACGACTTCGACAGTAGACTTTTGTCAACGACTTGAACATTAACAGTGGACTTTTCTCAACCGCTTTTGAGCTTTGACGGAATGGAGATTCGAGAGCTGGTGTTGGGCGTTGCTTAGTGGGGCAGAATGGTGGCGCACACGTTCACGGATTAGTCGTTTTGGACATACATGTTTTTGCACTTTAACTTACATTTCTCGATTATCTAATCCGTGATCCACACAGTAATCAGGATGTATAAAGGTGCTACGTAGTGACGCGCATGATTGGCAGTTTGTTGTGTTTTCTGCTCAAGAAGGAAAACCGTTCAATTATTTTGTTTCTACAAAAAGCAGATCTTTGTACTTAGTCTTATTTCTTTGCATTTAATGCTTTTCATCATCATATGCAAATTAAGCCTGTTGCTGGTGATCTTCACCAGGGCTGTTAACGTGTTGAGGCCAGCCGGACGAGGTGCCCAGTGTCCTCAGCTCCCTCCCTTCCCCCGCACGCCATGTACAGTCTCTGTCTATCAGCGTTGCAAGCCTGTCGCTGCTGTATATAATCGTTCTGCCCTCTGACAGAGTTTTCGGAGGGGAGGGGTGAAATCTCCTCCAACCGACTGATATAGGGCAGCTGAAAACTGGAAAACTGTTGCTATGAAACCACTAAACATAGCTCGGTTTGACGTGAATTGTTGAGTAACCCCTAAATGACGAGAGACGGTGGACCCGAGTATGGATGCTATATGCTTATAGTTATATGGAATGTATAATTATAAGCATATAGAGCCGAGCTGCCATGTAGCATTCACAGTAGAAATCAAACTGGCAGATGGATGTTATCAGTAGCTGTAACAGGCACAGAAGAATCAGAAACTGCGTTAAGTGAACGCTTCTTGGTTTACGAAAGGTCACTTTCGAGTCCCTTCTACACATTTATAAAGTCTTGTTGTACTGATATATTTGTACAGAAAGATAGGGCAATTAATCAGTCATGTTACATCCGCGGAGCTGTTTGTTGATTGTTTAACGTCAAATCAGCAGTGAAGGTTATCTCATGATGGAAGTCAGAAAGGGAGAGGGTGATAGGGTGTGATGTTCATTTGTGATTATGACATGGTCTTTGCTTTACACAACGAGCTAAAAGTGTGATCTAGCCTTTGTTGCTTAACACTTATGCTCTTTTTAATAACTTGGCAACTCAAGATATCTTTTAATTACTTGACCAAATTCAGATTTTTCTTTTTATGTGTTCCACTGATGGCAGGTTGTGGTTTTACCTCTCGCTTGTCTTGCTATGTGTGACGTGTCAGAGGTTTATTTTAATAGGATTTTAATGCTCAGATGCTAATGACATTTATAAAGAGGAAAGCCGATGAAAAGAGTATGTTAAACTCAGCTCATCAATCGGTTTCCATTTTTATTAAAGGAGTCTGTATGTACCATTTCCACTTCAACTAAGTGAACGTGTTGGAGGCGCGAAATCCACATCAACGTGCGTCTGGTTCTGTAATCGGTCTGGATGGTGGCGCTGGAAAAAAAACCTCATCGATGTCCTGATGGGTTAGTTGCTCGACGTAGCACGTATTTATCAAATTTAAGATGTTTATTAACATCATTTTTTTTAAAAAGGCAATGGGTAGACTACACCAGCAGAGAGATACACGCACACTTGGTAGCATTTAGTAGACTCTGGCCTGAGCTATAGTCGTGAAAGGGAGGGCAGTGAGAAAGAACACGCGTTTGTCTTCTGTTTTCATATAGCACCTATCCCCAAAACATTTCTATACAAGTTCATGCTACCACCACCCCATCATCACACTCGTCGCACACGCACGCACAGAGATGCGTACACGCGGAGACATATAAAGCATGCACACAAACATTGGCGGTCATGCACATACATTCATTCGCACACAAAGTAAAGACATCCATTTCAAAACTTTTTATTTTTATTTTTTAGTCTTCTTGTTAAGTAAAATGACAAGATCAAGGGAACGTTAAAAGTACAGAAAGCGAAAACAACAGTCTGGGCTGGGTTTTACATGCGATTATCTCAGTAAACAGACCGTCGTGCAAATACTTGAAATGTATGGAAGATGAGATGCAAAAATACTTGGGTTTTACAAGATTTTAATATAATCATTAAAAACTTGCTGGGTCTAAGAACTTCCGGTCACTGACGCTTGGGATCACACGGCTGTTAGCATCAATCAAATGAACACCACCTGTAGGTCATGGTGAAAGAAAAACGCTCCTTCCTGTGACTCGAGTGGGCTTTGGAATGCACGAACAACTGACAACTTCAAACCTGGTGCCGCTACTTGGCACCTTTCTCACACCTGTTTAAGTTTGACAGGTTGATTCCTTGGACATGTTTTCAGGTAGTTACCAGTAGCACGACGCGGTCATTTCAAGCTCAGAGCGAGTTATTTATACACATATTTTATTGCTTCGCGTTAGACGTTAATCATTTTGAGATGGAGCCAGTGCTTTCCAGTGCATCGAAGTTGCAAACTCAGGCGTTCATAGCGGATAAAGAACAACTTGAAAGCACAGTACAGTCGACTGAAAAGCGAGATTACTCAGAAAAGATGGCGTTGAATACCTCAGACACGTCAAGTTATCTTTGTGAAGTTTTAAAAAAAAATTAATGTTTTAGTATGTTTTGGAAGTAACGGAAAAAGTATAGCGTCTTTTGTCATGTTAAAACGCTTAGTATTAATGTTGTTGCGTCGTCTTAACGAGCTGCAAAATCTGCCTTTGCAAATCTTTTCTCAATGTTAGCTATTTTTCTCTTATGGGCAGACAGCACTGAGTGAATTATTAAGATCAATGGTACCAACACATCGCCACAGGCTGTTTGTGCCAAAGAAAGGTCGCTATTCTACCACCGCACATCGTAGTAAGTGTTTTCTTTTTGACCGTTTCCCCACTCACCCATCCATTCATTCATCAAGCTGCCTTCCAAACGATGATATCTGAAGAGGATGCTATTGCAGTTTGTTGAATAATGGCGACAGCACCACAGGGTGCTTTATGTCGGGAAGCCCTGCCTGCTGAAATCAGGTGTGAGGGCGTATAAGTACGTGTACGGAAGCCGTGCCCGTTATGGTTTACGCATAGTTTACGGAGAGAAGACCCCGATGGGCACTCTGCAGGTTTGGGAGCAAGACTGTGTTAACCACGTTGTGCTTGCACAAGTCGTCCATGTCACCAGATACACCTCGATACACGGATTTTGTTGTTGTTTTTGATTGTTTTGTTTTAAGCTACCAAGGTCTCATTCACAAACGATGACAAAAGTTACTCAGAAATTCCTTATCGGCCGGCAAAATTTAGTTTTAAAATTCCCGCTTAAGTCATTGAAAAATCTACAAGCCAAATGTATTATTTTAAGGTAATCGGTAACCAACTAAAAAAAAATTATTAGATATTTATAGACATTTCCCTGTCAACACAGCGGCAAGAGCTGTTCAACTGCCGCGTTGATTGTACATGAATTCAAGGGATGGTTCCTATTGTAGATCACGTCATCTCAAGTTAGACATTTGCTAGCCTATGCAAACATTTTCTTGCTGATACTTGAATAAAATAAACCTAGACTATGCTCGATTGTTGTGAATAAAGATTCGCAGCTTTAGAGATCGAATGCACTTCGCACGACGCTGCACAACAAATTTGTCAGCACCCGCCACAAGCAGTAAGTATATGTGCTGAAAACCAAAAGAAACGCAAAGTGAGGGAGTTGGTGATTTTATGTGAATTTTGTTCTTTCATTGAAACGGGTTTGAATAGATCAATTTTCGAGAAAATCTGTACAGTGAGTGTATGTATCTGCCATGCTGAGAAAGCGCTGAGAATGAATCAAAAGTCCGAATTCAGAGTCCAAAGTCAGAAGCGGGTGTGTCCACCATTGGCGTCGACAACGGCCTGGCACCTGGATGGCAAGGAGTGCACCCGACGTATCCCCACCACCATAGTCATGTTTGTGCAGATCTGCCTGAGGGCCTGCTCCGGCTGGCGAGCTGTCGGCCTCGACAGGACAGCGTTCAGCTCTCTCTGGAGATGGTACCAGACTGGGTTGAAGTCTGGACTGATGGAGGGCCAAGGCATCACTTGAACGCTGTTCTGCTGCAGGAAGGCCGTGGTGAGGCTTGCCGTGTGTGGGCAGACATTGTCGTGCTGAAAGGTGAGGCTGCCGTGCTGCTGGAAGTATGGTACGACTTGGGGTGTTAGCACAGGTTCACACAACCTTGTGCTGTCACGCATCCAGGGCCGAAGTTCTGGAAGACGACGGGACCCACGAGTCGGATGAGACCGACTCCACCCCAAATCATGATGCTGGGGCTACACTCAACAGACCATGCGACCTCATGTCAACCTAATTTTTGTTGCTATCATTGTACTCGAATGCATGAAGTTTGACTACTCCTTGCCCGTGTGTCAATTTGCGTTTCTTTTGGTTTTGAATATATATATAGCATTCCTCTGTAGAACTTTGTCCCTTGCTTAAAACGCACCACTGCTTGGCATCAGCGCACTCGCTGTCGGCGTGAGGATTTTTGCGAGGAAAGCAAACAGTTCCCGGACTTTTAAAACGCAAAGTCTCGACTGGCTGACCGCTATGTGTATTAATCAATGTCCCTGTACGTGGGGCTGACGATTAGGGTAAGTCTAAGCTGGGAAGTTTCGATTTTGTGCTCTCTCTCGCGCGCGCGCGCAGTGTATGACTTACGAGACTTCATTGTATAAAGTTCCCACATACAAGAGGAGTCAAACAGACACACATATAGCATGCAGACTGTTGAAAGAAAAAAAAAAAAGAAAGAAAACGAACAGGTAAACAAGGAAGCAAAGCTAAGCAGTGACAGTGAACGGCTAGTTAAGACTGCACGAACTGAATGGGAACCACCAGAAAGACTTTAATCTGTAAACCGATAGCTTTTGTATCGTTATTGTTAGGAAAAGGAGTCTACCCTTGCTTGAAACCAGGATATCCTTGTTTAGACTGTACAGGCACACAAACACTGAAACGTACAGGGGAGAATGTTTCGAATGACGTAAGCGGCAGGTCTGGGGGTTGTGTCAAACTGCCGCAGGTGTCTTGATGTTCGAACTGTCCTAGGGGTTTCGGCGTGTGTGTGGAGTGTACAAAACCACAGATCTTGCTGTGAGTCCTCCATAGATATTTACCGACACAAGAATTCATAGAGATGGACTAACAACAAAAAATTTCAAGTAAGGTCAGATTTTCCACGAAAAGCTGTCAGCGTACCGTGGAGATACAGGATCACTTCGACTGTTCTCAATCCAACAGGATCAATTCTCAACAGGATCAGTTCTCAACAGGATCCAGTATTGCTTGTGCAGGGTGGTGGGTGGGTTGGTAGGGGTAAAACGAGTTATTCGAACCTGTGTAAACAACGACTGTACCTGGAGAACAGACCCTGAAGAAGCTGATATTCTGCTCTATTCATAGACATTGGGTCTAGCTTATCGTCTGCACAGTGAGTAGTTCACATTTAGACCTCGCGTGCAGAAGAGGTATGTAATGTGTGGGAGGCTGGACCAAACAGGTCTAATCTGATTACTTTCTGTCGACAGCACCAGGAAAGAAAGAAGCACATCAAGCTTATAAGTCCAATGTAACTCAATCTGGCGCATCGCCATAGATGGAGCAACAGTGGCGAGTCCACACCACCACCACTAGTAGCAGAAGCGCCAGCAGCAGGAGGAACTTTTGAGAGATTCCCACGACCGTGAGGATCAACAATCAACATCAGATGAACAGTAGGTGACTGACCCTTCGACCAATCAGATTTAAAACCATCACATCCAGCATTGCCAGCAGAATACTCTTGGTGTGCAGGATCAAGGAACAGCATACATGGCGTCCTACGGACAGCTGGTAATTTTTCTCAGTAACTAACACAAGACCATGGGAAATTATATTATTATTTAATATTCTAATAATGAATTGCATTTAGTTTACTAACTAAATAAAACGTTTAAAAGTACTTTCTACGTTGAACAAAACCCTCACCGACTTTTGTGGTCTTTTGCTGGTGCTATTAACTGGAAGTGGATCAGTTTGTGTAGAATGAATTGTTCTGTGAAAAGCACAATCCTTCGGCTGCGATATTAGACTTAAGAGGCAGCTTTTCGACGATTAATGATTTGAACAGATGGAAGGGGAGGGGTATATCATGCTTTTATATGAACTATGGGCTCTACAAACTTGGATCAGATTCAAGTTTTTCTTTTAAAAAGATTTAAACTGAAATAATATTCAAGTTAGTGAACCGCATATTATGCACATACACGTGCTTGTGCACACAACACGCACGCACGCGCGCGGGCACACACACACACAGAGGAAGAAAGGGAAAGAGTGACAGACACAGAGCAGATGTGAATGTTCCCATCCCAGGAACTTCTGTTCAATTCCAGCCCATACTTCGATGGACATCTGACGCCACGGTCCTTTTTGAGCACTGGACGACTTCCACAGTTCTGGGTAAGACAAGGCATGACAAAGAAGCAGCATTTAAAACAAACTAAAACAGTGTCAGCTTAAGGGTTAAGGTAAGGTAAAGGTCCCGTTATGATGGTGTAATCTCGGCCATTGCTGGGAGTGATCGAGGAGCAATAGTGACTACTGTTTTTATTTTTCCTTTTTACTCGAGGCAGTGCCAATTCCGGATTCTTGTTAAGAATTTCTGGAAGGACCGACCTATAATTACTGCACATATTCTATTGTTGCCACATAAACATGCTGTCTTCTTTATGGTCTGCTATCATCCTAAACAAACGCATGCGCCTGCGCGCGCATACACAAATACGCAAGCATATTCTTCAGATGGGCTGGTTAGTTCTGCTGGTAGAACTGTGGGTTAGCGCGTGGGTGTTGCTGGTTGGAATCAAGGTGTATTCAAGGATTATTTCCCGGCGATAAACATTGTTCAGAGTCCACTTGGCTTTGCCGAACTTTAAACTGCCCCTCCGCACTGGCCATCTTACTGTAGCTATCAGTCTTGTGGTTCTTTCAGTACATAGCTTAGTATATACCGACTCTAACGCATCTTCTACTATAATTCATTACCCAAAATAAAACTAGGTATGTAAAGACAACTCGGTGAAAACAGAACCCGAGTCTGTATGTAACACAAGTCTAAAGCTTAATGTTCTTGGGATCAGACAGCGTTGTAGACGTACAAGGCACAGACAAAAAGTTCGTCCTCTTGGTATGGCTGGAACATAATGGACATCGTCTTTACAATGCTAAGTTGATATACTTTAAACCACGTATAAGCTACGATATCTAAAATCCAAAAATGAAGTTGTATAATGAATTTCTTAATGTCTTAACGAATTTCTGAGTGTCTTAAAGTGATCCTTTAATTGGGCTTCAGGGTTGACAGCAGCCATGCTAGTGGCGGCTTTTGTGGCAGCCATGTATGAGCTTCTACGCAACTTCCTGTCTTTATGGGACAACGCGCTCTACCCATTCACAATTTTCCCAAGGTAAGCTTGGCAACAATAAGATTAAGATATTTGAGCAGAAACTCACAGTAATGGTACAGTCACTAAATCATACTGTCCAGTTCCTTAATTTCCTCTTCATTAAAAGCATGTTTTCTTTGGCTTCTGGCTCCCGGAAGTAAGCTCTAACAAAAACTCTGGAAAGATTTCATTTTGTTGACAAGATGTCCTAATATGGTACTGAATAATAATGTGAAAGTGTTCTTCTTTTTAGCGCTTATCTCCCTTTCAGTCTCACATCTTGCTAACCCCATACAATTTTCTTTTCCCCATGCAGATGGAAGGTTTATGCGTTGCTTGTCTTCCGCTCTGGAATGCACGCATTGAATGCCACCATTGGATATATTCAAATGGTCCTTTCCATGACTTTTGACCTTCGCATATTTCTCGCCATTATTGTAGGCAACAGTCTTGGATTTTTCATACTGGGACCATACTTTCGGAGTGTTGCCTTTAACAGAAAAAGAAAAATGAAAAAAATTGCTGTTGTCTGCCATGGCGAACGTTTGTCTGACTGCAAAGAGCAAAGCGAACGCAAGCAATTTCTTTTGCCAGCCAACAACAGTGACGAACAGGACATGACCAGATCTATCCCCATTCACAGGCACCATGAAGAGCGTCGATCCTTGACATTGGATCACCCGAGTCAGCTGAAGGAGACCGTACTATAAAAAAAACCCACAGACTTAAAACAGATATGCACACGTGTGCGTGTGTGTGTGTGTGTGTGCGCGCGCACATATTCGCAAAAGTGTATGTACCTTCCGCATGTGTGCATGCTGTGCAGATATAGATGTATAATATCTCCACAGACGACTAGAAAACGCAGCGGTTGCTTCTTGCCACCAAGGCAATGAGAGTCATATGGGTTGCGGGTTCAGATCTTGGTTCCAGCATACTGAATACATAAAATGGCTTGACATACATTAACACGAAAATAAACATGCCAACAAACAAACACATGCACACATATTTACTACATCTTGAGAAAGAAAGAGAACTGAGGAATGAGGGGGTGGGAACAGAAAGGTGGGGGAAGGAAGAGGGAGCGAGAGAGAAGGGACCCATAAACCAGTGCAGGACCAGGGCGGTATCATATCGGGGATGTCTTCAATATTTGCTTACAAGGCAAATGAGGTCGCTGCGTGGTTACAAAAATGTCATAAAAATGTTCTTAAAATATATGGTAAAAAAAGAAGAAATGTGTTATCATTTGTATGTTTTGTAAATTTTTCATATGCTGGAATTAATAAAGCCCTTGGTTGCATACGTCAGCATATGGGTGTGTCTAGCGCTGCCAGTACCTTGTTGGGATTATATGCTGGAATATTTTCTCGGAAACTATAATTCGTATCCAAACCTTATTCGTTACCCGAACCTATAGCTCTTAATTTGGGGGAAAACCTCAGTGCAGTGTGTTTTGTCGTTAACTTTATCAAGAAAATGTTCAATCTTCATCAAGTTTCGTGTGCCGATATATATATATATAGGCCTGTGTGTGTGTGTGTGAGTGACTGACAATTTTCCCGGTCAGGCATACGCAAGAACACATTAATATACGGTAGGGAAGGCATATACGATGGGTTGTGTCCCATTGAGCAGACACAACATCCAGTGTGCACAGTATACGTTATAAGACAAAATATTGCTCCGGGTGGTTGGGGGCCGGGAGCAACAGAAAAGTACCGGTCAGTCCATGCCTTTCAGTAGTTAGCGGTGATCCCTGCTATCGTGATATAGATCGATTTCGCGTTTTTTTCAGTAATCCCTTGCCCGAAAAACTTATGTCGCCCCATCTGCAGAGCATCGATCCTAGAGCACGTATGTTATCGTCCACCACGAGAGACAGGAAATAAATTTGTAAAAAGCAATAGCTATATGTGTTTCACCAAAGATTTGTTTGATTTCACTATCTTTTTGTGTGTTGATGATTTGCATGGTAATGGTGTGTGGTAGATTCGCTAATGTTTGTATTGCCGCGCACTTGATTTCTTTTGTTTCCCATGCTTATGCCGTTCGTTTGTAGTTGAAAACTAAAGCCTAGATCAACTGATTGCATGCCAGTTCAGTTTCGCATAGAATGACGCCAATTAATGCTGTTCGTCCAAAATAAAAATGTGTCTCGTAAAAGGGCGCCGTATCTGTGACTGAAGGACGATCTGTATCCCAAACTGTGTTTCGTTCATCTCTCCCTCTGTGTACGTGTTTGTTGTGTTCATCTCTCCCTGTGTGTGTGTTTCGTTGTTTTCACTGAGTATGTGCCTCGTCCGCGCGAAGTGTGCATGAAATGTGTTCTCGCGCGTTACAAATCCACATTTATTATTATTATTGTATATTATTATTCGACCCATGCACATTTTAATTTTTCTGTGCTTTCCAGTTTTGCTTGAGCACCGTCAAGGTCGGATAAGAGTGGGAAAGACTTATTGTTTTCGTTAGATTGATTCCTTTTGGATTGATTTATTCATAAATACTGATTTACAGTTAAAAATATATACGATCTCTAGCTGTTCCAAAACTGAAAAAGTAACTCATGTGGATGGCAATAGAAGGTGAAAGAGGCATGTATAGTGCCGTACATTGAACTATGAAGATACTTTTTTGATGACTCCATATATTATGGGACAGGCTTTTTCTATTATCAATTATTAATCAATCTTATCAGGTCCTGAAACATTTGAAAACTTTTCCTGAGGAACAGGTTCTCCAATGTTCGAATTCACTTTCGTCGATCACTGCTGGGCAACGTTTAAGCTATACAAATAATGGTTGTCAGTTTCAAGAGAAGAGTTGATTTCTATCTGTAAATCAAAATCTTGCTTTTTAAAATTAGCTAAATCACTTTTGTTTCACTGATTATAAAAATGCCTATTATTTATTTGGACCTCTACCAAGCAAACCCCCCGCAGGAAATCGCTTCTAACCACCGTGGCTTTGCGATCCAGATTCCAAGGGACAGCACTCTTCAGATATTTTGATGCTTTGATCATATCAAGATGGCGCTTTTCTGGCATGATAAACATTAGTACGCTCTTGCTGGAAACTAGACTATTAGACCTAGCACCTTTGCAGATTGGCTGAGTCTTCCAGAATTTGATTAGCTTTAAGATAGTTCATTTAACATAATTTGTAGATAAAAATGACTTGCACCTAAGACTTTAACTGCAGACTGGAAAATACCTCAGTTGTGTCGGGAATGGGTCGATCGAGACCGCAGCAGAGCTCCTGAGGTGAGAGTGGGAGACGATTATGATAATCAGCCTCTAAGAAACATGGCGGAAGATAGAGAATGCCAGAACAGCGTGGCACATCGATAAACCTCTCTTTCTGAAATGTGTTTTTCAGTCATTTAAATATTGGATAATGTGAGGTAAGTCTATGAAACGTCATCTTTTAAACTACTGTTGTGAGAAGTGCCCATCTGTTGAAGCAGACGACGTATAACTCATTCTGTTTTTGGAGTTGTTACCAGAGTAGTAGCGAAATGGAAGATGCAGATGGAAGGGATGCCAGATAAAACGTCATTTGTCATTAGTTTAAGGAAATGCCCAAAGGGAAATGTAATAATTCTTCGTTTTGAGGCAAATCACATTTGTTACGGCAGAAGTTTTGTGAACGTTTTAATCCCATTCCAAAAAATGAAGAAATCAGTGATCGGAATTAGGAAAAGGCAGCCATTTGAGACTTCGAATTCATTACTCGGAATGTCTGTGAGCTGGAAATGAGATTAAAAGTAGTTGGTTTTCTTGTATTCAGCACAACAATCTGTACCAAAATAATTTGGAAGTAGGTCCTAGAGAAACTCCAAAAGCCATCAAGGACAGTACCATTCTGAGAATAAACAGTTGTAGCATAACTGATGAATGGTTTTAGCATTTTGACCAAATCATATATAGTATCAGTGTCATTGTATGCGTGTGTGTGTGTGTGCATGCATGTGCATGTGTGTTTACAAAATTACAATACATAATTTCAACTATAATGTATAAGCAGTGCAACAAAATGTAGCAAGTTCAGATTTTTCTTATCTTTCTGTGTATGTCTGAATTGCTTTATTTCATTTTCTTTCTCTGACCTTTCCTCAAATAAATAAGTACCATCTATCACTCGCAAAAATTTAGTAACACTAACAAAGTCTTATTAAAGAAACAGTTACATTGTTCTAGTCAAAGGTTATATTATTAATGCTTTTCATCATAACTCCTTCCATCTGCATTTGTTCTGATTTTTAAGACTGTCTAGAGGTGTTCTGTGCTCATCACTATCAGTGATGAGTATCAGCATTCTTCAGTTTTTGTGTGCTTTCAAAAATGTACCTCGGATTTAAAATCTTAAATGCTGAGAAATGAAATAATGTTTCGAAATCCAGCAATCTTTTAAGATTTTAACTCCTATGAGCAATATAAAGCTATTTGATATCTTATTATGGGGACAGTGTGGGTGTGCAAAAAAACATGCTTACTATACACTAATTACTGTTAGTGCTACAAATAGGCAATGTACCTGCACCAGCATTTTCCCTTCTTTAGTTATGTTCATACAACAAAGTAAGAATATATGTAACAATGGTTATATTATACATTTTGGAAGTTTATTTTAAAAATTGCTTATTGTGATATAAATATCTTATTGTATGTAATCTAGTAATATATCTCTTCACATTAATGAACACATTTTTTTTCATTACTGAGACTAACACAAAACTGCTCATTTTCCTGAACTTTAAATTATAGATTAGTTGTATTCAGCTTACCATGAATTATACAATCATAGATAAATAATTAGAACTTTAGAAGACCTAAAAATTATTTGAATTTTTGTGCATTGTATGTGTTAGGAAACGTGAAATGTGAAAGGCTATGCAGACGGCAAACCAAAGAGGTTTCTGTCTGGGCCTGACAATGGATTCAAATGAGAATGTGACTGGAGCAATTCCAAGGTCCATCACTGCAGGAAGTCCTAAAGTAAGTTGTTTATAATTCTTGATGAAGTATTTTATCAGATTATATTAACCTTGGGGCGTTTTTTATGGAGAAAATAATTTGCCCTAGAGTTCCATAAAACCTGTTGTGGGTTTTTTTATGTGTATGGTGGGTGCTTTACAAAAAAGTGATATAATTTTTATGAACAGAAATAAGAAGCATTACTAAGGATTCCTCATGGCTTTTTGGTGTAATGTCAGGCATCATGGCTGTCTTTAATTGCAGATGTTCACAACATGCAATATACTTTTATTTTTATAGGTTTTATGTAAACCACTGACTTTTTATTATATTTAAGTGGATAAGAGAGAGAATCCTAATACTTATTCAAGATAATGGTTTTAGCCATATGATTTTTTTAACAGTGTTCTTCATCGCCAGAAGTCTTAGGATTAGTATTCGAGAGAATATTTTACTTAATCTTTGTCATGTGCTGTCAGATAATAACTATAGACATAGTTAAATTAATGATTGCTGTCTGTATCAGAAGTTAATTTTGTTTTGGTTACTTGCGTTAGATTGAGCTTGCTAATTTTGCTCTGTGTAAGGCAATGGGATTTGGAGTACATGTTGAAATGCACCATTCACACTAGTTGTTTATACTGTACAGTAATAATAAGAGAATAAGGGCCAATATACAAGTTTCCAAGCTGCAATGGGACCTTAAAAAGCATTTGACAGTACCAGCTTGGAAAACTGTAAACCAGCCAAAGTCCAAATTAGTCAAACTGTGGGAATCGGATATTGCTTCTCTGTTGTGACCACATCAGATAGTTTAATGTGATGTTAGTTAGGTAAGGGTTTAGAGTATAAAGCAGATTTAAGATCAAAGTGTGTAGGTTTAGACAACAGAGACATTGGTGAAACACTGTTCACAACTTCAGTATTTTTTTATATTATAAATTTTCAGTTTCTTTAATTGGCTATACCAGAAAGTTTTAATGATGCGTGGTGGGATGAAACGAGAGATGATGAGATAAATTTGTAAGTCTAATGTGTGATAAAACTACATGTTCATGTATTAAAGCAATTGAAATGTGAAAAACTATTTTAACAGGTAGTTCAGTGGTAAATAAAACAGTTTCAAAGCACATGTTGCAATTGGCTGCCATGATAACATACATGCAGATGTGATTATTTTTCACCCCATCTATCTTAGCATACATGGTTGTACAGTCCTAACAGTTTAGTATGATCAGTCCTCCCGTATAAGACCCCTCCATTATAAGACCTGATTTTGGCTGCTTTTTCAAAGTCTTATATGGGAGATTTTACTGTATAAGCTCTAGTGATATGCTGATGAACATTACAAAAATCATTCAGTTTTGTTATTAAAATAAATGGTAGGAAAAGTAGGAAAGAGGATAAAATTTACATATTTGTCACATCAAAAAGAATGTAAGTAGATAAGACAGAATGAAAAAATAATGGCAGAATTATGGACAGCAAGCTGTTTGTTAGTGACCAGACCATCTGTATTCAGCTTTTGCAAGTTTTAGAACAGGAATCTATGCCTGCTGTTGTTTGAAACATAGTGGTATAAGCCTGGCAGCAGTGTTTGGTGCAGGGATCTAATTTAAATTATGTTGGCTGTTGCTCACAATCAGAGAATAGGAACAGGAATCCAGCTTAAATTAGGTTCAGATTTGAACTGAAGTCAGAGCATGAGGGAATAAACGTGTGGACCAAGAGTTGGAAGTGATCTTCAAGGTCATCAGTATTGATTCTTGATGAAGTGCAGTCAACACGAATGTCAGTAACATATGCAGCTGAGGTTCTGGAGATAAGGACTCAACCCCAGAATGCTCACAAATTTAGCTCTGACTGCGTGTTCATGTGCGCTTGCATGTGTATCTGGACATGTGTGCATGTGTGTGTAGGTGTACACATGTACTGATCATATACCTGCAGTTATAATTGTCTTTTTCTTTGATAACATGTACTTTTAACTAAAATGAGAAACTGGCATAAAACGCTAGTAAATAATAGGAACAAAACCACAGTACAAAGTCACAAACCCATTGATGTAATTAACTACCCGTGATACCTAAGACCAGTGCAGCACTGAGGAAGTAAGGCTTCTTGTGTCCCAGATGGAAGGTGGGATTTTGTGCTGTTCTGCTGTGGGTGGGTTGTAGTATTGATCAGATTCAGAGGCACCACTATGGCATTGGCACAAGGCAGTATGGTGGCACAGCAGCCAAAGCTAGACTGGCAGGCATTGGGTGGCAAGCTGCCTAGCTGGCTTCAGCAATAGACTGCTTATTCTGAGCAGCCAGGTGGAAGGCAGGAGAGGTTTTGGTTTTTTTTTTTTACCAGAGGCAAAATATAGGCAGCATGAAGTGTTACACAGATTTGGTTAGAATTATTAGCTTGAAATCTGCCACAGAGGACAGCTGTGGAGGCACAGTTGTCCTTATTCAGATTAGGATGACACTACGAGTGGATTTAACATTGGATGTACAGCCCTCTTGCTTTTTGTGTCACAAGAGAGGGATGAGGCTGATATTTATTTCTATTTGTAACATCAGCCTACCACAACCTAAACAAAAATAAAGGCAGCATGTGGAGGATCTTTCAGTTTCAGATTTTTTTTTGGGGGGGGGGGGGTAGGTGGCAGGAGATAATGTGAATATTTTGTCCTTGTTGACAACTTTCACTGTATCAGGATTCCAGTGTACTGTAAGCAAGCAAACTGTGTAATTTGAACTTTGCAATATAAAACATGTTTCAGTGATGTTAGGTGTGTACAATGTACCCTAAATGACATGTACATAAATACATGTATATATATATATATGTTTATACACACATTGCATGTACCATCACTATGGTGAGTGTTTCTGCTTGAATTGTCATGGCAGATGATTGTGTTGAGTTGTGTGTTTCTTTATATTGTCACTAATAAAGCTGTAAAAGTGCACCCAGACAATTACAGATGATCTTGCTCATTGTTAAAGTGGATTTATACTTGCTTTTTCAAATATCTGCTACTTTAGCACAGGCAAACAAGTTTTTACTCCAAAAGCAAAGAGAAATGGTAATAACTACCTCTGACATACTGTGCAAGGAAGGCTGCAGGGAAGGCTGTGAGCACTGGAATAAGACAGTGCAAGGAAAAAAAAAGAAATTAACCCCAGAAATCAGTAGCTTGTAGCAGAAGATTTTCAGATGAAAATGTCTAGACTTTTTGACCCCATGACAGCTTGTAAGACTTGTATTTTGTGTAGCCAAGATATGGACTTTTCAGAAACTTGTACATGCATGTGACTTTGAGTTTGACCCATAATGCTGTATCAGAAGCTCTGGTTTGTGAATTGCCTCACAGTTCTGTGTAATGTTGCTATGCTATGGGTGCTTAGTCATTAGTGTGAAAAGAAATCATAAAAGGTGTTGTGTGCTTTAGTAGATGGTCATCACTTAATGCCCTACATTGTCATAACTTTTCCCACAAACACATAAGTAAAGAAGCAGTGGCCTGTAAAATTTTGGAGGTAAAAGATCTTCACACTCCCATCTACCCCAACACATGAACTTTGCTTACAGATCAAGGGACACATTTCTTCTATGTTTACAAAATACACATCAACACACAGACATGCATGAAAATACATACACCAGTTAATAACCAGAGCGACATGGCACTCAAAAATGTTTTAACTGCTTGTAGAAGTATGTACATATATTTACAATTACCAGGGTATTGAAAAGTAGGTTTTTAGAACATAAGTTCCTTTTTAGGAAATTTTACCCATAAAAGACATGTAATAACAACACCAACAAAGCAGAGCATAGTTACAGAAACATTAGTATTACTGTGTATTTGATCATTGTGCCTTTAATACAGGAAGCTCTTGGAAGTGAGTTTTTCATATATAATATTTTAATATGTTTATCGTGCACATTCTTTCTTTAGTTTAACACTGACATAAAAGTTCATGGTCAGAATGTAGTTTGTCATTTTTGACTCATATGACTAATTTGGCTTTGACCAGTGGAGGTGAGAAATGTTAAGATGTGTTTGTCAGCTTTGAGGAGCTGTTTTCTTTTTCTTTTTATTGTATGTTTATAACATTGAGAGCTCAGCTTAGAAATTCTGTTTTGCCCTTTTAAACTACTGTTACTTTTAGCTATAATAATATTTTAGTCTTCTTGGAAAAAGTGTTATCAATGTGGACTTTAACAGTTTTATTTTTGTTGTCATATCTTAGTGATGTGTGGGTGGGCAAGCATGCATGACACATGTATTTAAAAACACATGCATGCATGCACATGTGGGTTCCCGTGTGCTTTGTCATATGTTTCAGCCTTCACTTGAATCTAAGAACATACTTGTTATGTGTTTATTTTTGACTTTTGAGCAGGCTGTTGCAAGGTGATTCTAGTTCAGGTCAGTGGCAAAGTTAAAAATTACATGCTGTACATCACAACCATGTCTTGCATGTTTAAACAAGCCACAGTGCAAAACAGAATCCTTACGGTTGTGATAGGTGAGGTTACTAACAAAATGATCTAATTTGTATAACCACATACTGCATTGTCCATTCTAATACCAAGCTGTCTTCTTTGATAAAATCCTTAGGCTGTACAGTACCATACTTTTTGTGTGATAGGAATTATTCACTGAGGAGTAACATTCTGTTACATAACCCTGTTACAGTGTTAGCTTCCTTTTGCCCATTCCTGTTTATCATGTCCTTTTTCTGAAGATGTTGCCTGGGCTCAGAACAAACCTGTTTGTCCTTTTCTTTAAGTGTTAATTGGTTCCCTTACCCCATGGAGATGCATTGAAGCCCTCCCAGTGCGCACTCACCTGTGCCCCCCTCCCCCTTATCTGTATAGGATGCATTGCTCTCCATTCACAAAAATACATGGAGATATATAAATATAAAATACAAGCAGATATGTGCTTCCACTTTTTCTGCTGTATTTGTCATCTGACTTGTGTGTCAAAAATACACTTGGCTACACTGAATTCACTGCAGATAATTACAGAGGACAAGCCAGTAAAGAGAGGATAGAATTTGAATGGTTGCATCCCAAGAAGTTGATTTTTATAATTTCTCACAAACAAAGCATTGCTATGGCCCAGCATATTGTCTTTCTAGAGTTGCTCAAGGGTCTCTGCTTTCTTTTGCTTTTGTTTCACATTATCACCAACTGTTTCTCCAGCTTTTTGTGTTTGCTGTGTTCTGCCTCCCTCCTCTTGACTATATGGCATGACTCATCTTGCACTGTTAAGGAGGAAAGCGGAAAAATGAGGGGGGGGGGGGGATTTGATCATCAGGGAGGTAAAGGAAGATTGATAAAGCAGGGCTTGGGTTTGGGGAAGTTTTAAAAAAGTTAAAGGACCAGAAGAAAGAAATTTATTTGTAATCTGCAGATTTAATACTTTGGTATTTGGATGATGTCATAGAGTGCAGATGTAAAATACTTGAAAAAAAAATTCCAAGTGTTTCTCAGAAGACAATTTATGGTTTAGAAGATTAAAAACGTCAAAAGCTGCAGTAACTGGAGACTTTAGACAGAGAAGTTAACAAGGGGTAAAGGGTTGGGGATGGGTAGATCAGTGGGTGTCAAAGGGCAATTTGCAGACATCCATGGGGCAAAGAAAGGGAAGAGTGATAAGTGTCAGAAAGAAAGAAAACCCATGCCAGGGGCATGGAATTACTAGAAGAGTACAACTTCTTAAAGTGCTCTTCATGGCCTAAGCACACCTGCCTAGAAAACAGCTTGTGTACATGCATAATTTGTCTAGTGTGGGATGGTTTACTTTATTGCTAACCAAAATGTTTGTGACTTCCATGTTGGGAAAGTGGATAATTGATGGGAGCTTTTTTTATGGAGTTTTTTTCCCACCCATTGTGGTTGTGGTGACAACTGGCATTTGTTTGAACAAGGCATTCTACTCAGTATTCTTCATTCTCTTCTGAATTTGCACTGACAGTCATACTTCATAAACACAGTTGAGAAATGTACATGTACTACAGTTATATATCTGCACAACTTAAAATTCATTTAGTTTCAGACACTAGATATCATATTAAGCAGTTCATAAAAGTCTCAGTTCCTGCTTCCTGCATGATAGAAGTTTGACTTCAGGAATGTATATATATATATAGAGAGAGAGAGCTAGGCTTAGGGTACAGTGCAGTTTATGTAGGTCCACGCACATTCCATTGTGTTCAATGTGATTTTAGCTAATTGGTATATTGGGCTTTGGATAAAGATATATTTTGGCCCCTCATTACATTTTGGTTTGCATGTTGTGCATGTAAGCTGAAGGCAGTATGTTTTTAAAGATTCTAGAATTTAAGAGGTAACTCAGCTGATTCTACAGTTAAGTTGTTCATTAAATCAGTGCTAAAGTTTTATGTCTTGGGCCATTCACTTTTTCATCAGTTTTCTAGAGATACATGTATATGTGTGTGCATGCAGATTCATGTATACATGTGTGTGTGTGTGTTTCTGTGTGTTGAGTGAGCGAGCCAAATGAACATAACAACAGGAAAAGTCACCTTAGAATCAGCTTCCATTTCTACATATCCTCATTTTTTAGTGTATAGTAAATAGGATATTATTATTCACAAAAACAAATATTGACTTTGTGAAATGTCAAAAACAATAGCAGAGAAAGATCGTGTATGCCTATTAATGCAGACACCTACATTTCTAAGTGCATTGGGAGGAAGGAAGATGGGTTTGGTGGAAAGGGAGGAATATTGGAAGAAGTGAGTTGCTCACAGGCCTTTGTTCAGTGTAATGTTGCCTGTAGTGTTAGTCATCAGGGTGCCTGAGTCATACCACCCTGACGTTAACCCCTCCTAGGCTGCTGCTGGTTGATAACCTTAGCTTTTCAATATGTCCATATTCATTTTGGTAGCATAGCAAAAGACATTTGCAATTTCTGTTTTTGATTTCTCTGCATATTAACAAATGTTTCTTCTTGAAATACTTTCTAGAAGGGAACAGTTTACTAATTTTAGATAGGCATGCTTGTAAATGAAAAAAAATCACAAAACAGTAATCATATACTCTCCCCTCCTCTTTCCTTTGTCTTGTCCTTTCTTTTCTTTTCTCTGTCTCTGTCTCTCTTTCTGTGTACCTTTGAATTTTTGTTTGTTTTTAAAGCTATGGAATGTTGCTTTGGACATATGTGATTTGAGCTTATTTTTGACTCACCTGCGTCACTCTTGTGAGGTTTTGAAGCAGGTGTAGCTGTAGAAGTATTTCTCACTATAATTTTAGCCAGTTTGTAAAGCTCGGTGACATTGACATGTTGCTACTTGCTGATTACAATAGCCAGAAATAGATTTGTCCATACAAATTGCCATAAGTTTTATTTTTTTGCACGTTTGATGATTTTTATGGGTAAATTACTCCATTTTTCACTTCTTCCAGGGTCATAATTGAAGAAAATGATGAATGTAATTATGTATTTGTAACAAAACCTTATAAGTGAAAATGTATATATGTGTGTGGTGGGGGGGCATCTTTACAATTGCTTGATTGCTATGTATCTGTGTTTCTATGCTGTTTTATTTATTAAAATAGTATCATAATTATATCCATAAATACTATGTTATTATTCTGTTGGTATTTATTGTTTCTTAACAGAGAACCTGGAAGGATTACTCTCCACCTGCGTCAATGAGAACAGACACCTCAACAATGGCAGAAAGTGGCAATGCTAACAGCAAATCCATTCCAGAAATCATGCCCAAAACTTCTGATACCATGACTGAATGTAATGGTAGCAGCAGTGATGTTTATATGGGAACGAAATTGGAGCAGAAGCTTCAGATAATAGATGGTCCTGTTATTCGCATGGGAACAGGCGCCTTGATCTCACGCCGAGATGTTCGCAATCATCCTAATTCTCTTCCTGTCAAACCTCCACAGTCTGTTAGTATGGCCACTTGGAAAGATGTTTCTCCTCCCAAAGATAAAAAGAAGATTGTAGAAAATTCCCCAGAGAATCAGAATAAAGAAGAGACTGTAGAAGAGGGCATACTTGAAGCTAAAAACAGAAGCCCTATTCGTACTAATCCATTCCATGACACTAGTCATGTTTACAGAGGGGCAGATGGTCATTTTCAGAGCATAAAACGTATCAAGACTGATGTCAGTGCAATCACTATGGAAAGAAGGAATTCCTTAAGTGGCATGTCACACCAGAACTCAGTGCTTCCACCAGAATTGGCTTCAGCAGTTGCTCACATGGCAGTGTTGACAACATGGAGAGATGTCTCACCAACCAAAAGTCAATCAGATGGAAAGAAAAAGCGCCCAGAAAGTGGGTATTTCTCAAATGATGTGCAGAGTGAAGGAGGCCAAGAGTCCAGAGAAGGTATCGATACATCATTATCAGGCAGTGAGTGCAGCCATAAGGAAAAGTCCTCGCTCCCCAGTGAAGAAGGCTGCTTCAACAGTGACTACTTCTACGAAGATGAATTCAGTGTTCAGTTTGACACTAATCTGCACCAGCATAACAAACAGCTAGAACAAGGAGAGGACATTATTCTCCCACACTCCCTGAGTGGTAGCTATACAAAATTTGGTGGACTTCCGGACTCCTTGTTACAAGCTGAGATGTATCTAGGACCATATGAGTCAGAAATGTCAGGCAGTCGTACCTCGATGGAAATATCTTCAAGTGAGCGAGAAATGATGTGCTCAAGTGATATGCTTAATTTTAGCAATGATCCCCTCTTTACACCGTCTCCACCACCTACAGAACAAACACAGCAACAGCAACAAAATGTATCTGTTGATAGTTTGTCTCACCAAGGGCACACGGGGGACATGTCAAACAGTAGATCTTCAGCTGATGCCAGCCTGACTGTGGACTGTTGCATTCGTAAGGATGCTTACTTCTTGTCCTTCAATGGATCCCAGGAACAGAGGAGCACAACAGAGAGTGACATCTCGTATGCTTCCCAGACATCCCATGATGAACACCAGGGTGGCACACAGTCCGACAACTCAAATGCAGGCGACGCAGAAGATGAATGTTCCAACAGCTTCCAGTTCCAAGATGACAACAAAGAGAAACAACAACCTGCACCAATTGTAGGGCCACCTCCTATCCAATACCATCCTGTCAGAAATATGCTTTTATCACGCTATCCAGGAAGAATATGCCTGGAAGCTCTTCAGGAGTATCTGTTAGACAGATCCAACAGCACCAAAAGCCCAGGGTCCTCTCGCCACTCCTGTTCTAGTCATTGTAAGTTATCTCCACTATGTGGGACTCTTCTTTCTAGTGGAGATCTGTATGCATCTAGTGGAACTCGCAGGCAAGGCCTGAGGAGAAGCAGCAACTTGACAACATGGAAACAGGTGAAAAACCTTCGCAAGCTTGGTAAAGAGCTGAACCTTTATGAACGCTCACACAGCCTGCCAGACCTCACTACAGAAGACGTCAAAGTAGTTCGGAGAGAAAGGCCAAACCGTACTCTTGAGTCGATGGCTGAAAGCTTTCACAAAAAGAGACATTCAGACTATGTGGTAGAGGTATACCAGCAGATGCTGGCAGGCTCCAACCCTCCCTCCCCAACCACCCTGAGCAAAATTGATCAGATCTTATTTCCTGAGCAGATCATGCAGGCAGCCCCTGCGCACAAACAAGAGCTCCCTCAGCAGGATTGCATAAGTTGTCCATCATGTGGCACTCAGAAGCAGAAGAACCTGTACCTTGACTTACGACAAGATGCTCAGTGTGGACAGTCAAGATATGCTGCCCAGACTGACATCTCACCTCAGACTCTCATGCTGTGGCATGGGCAGAAGAATTTCTCTTCCCAGTTTCCACCCAACACCTTGGACTGTGGGATCCAGACCTCAGTTGATGAACAAGATGGTCCTCCTGTCAACAGTCGTTCCATGCAGACATCACCCTCCTCTCCTGGGGCAGAGCTGTGTCACATGCTGAATGAGTTACGACTGAGGGAAGAGCACCAGTCAAGGTCACATGAGAGAGACCGCCCAGCACAGACAACACTTCCTCGTGCCAAGTCAGCAACTGAATGCCGTGACACTCATGCTGAGCGCCTCAAAACGCAGATGAGAAGAACCGTTAGTTTATCACCTTCGCGGATTGGAATAAACTCTTTTTATAGCCATCAGTCATTGCCCGATCTCAGCTTCCTGTCAGTGTCCAACAGGCACCTTTCCAAGTCACGGGAGTCCTCATCCTCAGGTATTTCCTTGTTTGATCCAGTTCAGATCCCTATTATTTTGACACCTGTCCTGGATGATGGCTGCCGGTCATCTCAGTCACGTTCATCAGGCTCTAGTCACTGTGGATGTGGTAGAGATCCTTCACAGCCACCCCATCCCCCACGCCGCCGCAGATGTGGCTCTTTGGGTAGATCCTCTGACCCACATTCTAGTGGAAGCAATTGCAGTTTGAGTTCTTCATCAGGAATAGATCCTAACTACATAGATCCCCGCTCCTACACAGGCTTGGCTCCAGAACTGGAACATTTACTGTTCTTGCCTCCACACTTAGAAAGTGCCTATGCCCAGCTAGGCCTTGCTGAGGCTGTTGGTAGGTGTGAGACTTTAGCCAACATGGAGGAAGACATCTGTGAGGGTCAGCAGTGTGGTAGGGAAGGGATTTGTCATGGTTCACCTGTTAAGCAGTCTTCCAGGCTGGATCGCTATGCTAATGAGGCTTACCCATGTAGCAGCCAAGGAAAAGCACCTGTCAAAACTGGCAAACTGACCCAAAGGCCCACTAAATGTTCTTCCAGTGGATCACTGGCCCACGAACGTCTCGATGCTTTGAAAGAAGAGAAGACTCCCTCCCCAGAACCTTCATACTGTCACTATGCGATTCGAGACTACACTGACCACAGATGCTTTGGCTGTGATGAATGCTCTGAAGCAGACAGCAGCAGCCAAGAATTAGATGCAGAGAAACTGCAGATGTACCAGCAATGGCTGAAAGAGCGAAAACCACCTTTAAAGTCCTGTCTGCGAAAGCGGTGTGATAGGGATCAGAAAGCAAGATCACTCTCACTAGATGCGGAGCCTGACAACCCTCCAGAGAAACCTCCTCGTAGGCCAAATCGGCATTCGATTGCATGCGATGGTATGTTTCCTGTGCTAGTCACAGAGGAGGGCTTTGAGTGTACCCGAGTTGATCCCCCACCCCGATGCCCTCCACAGCATATTGAGCCAGCATTGCCTGAAATGCCACAGGAGAAAGTAGTTATGCGACGCAAGAAACCCACTCCTCCATTGAACGAGTCAGGAGAAGGATCATCACAAGATGAAATGAATCGTGCCAAGCGTGTCAGTTTTGCATCTGAGGTCTCATTTCATTCACCTAATTATACACCTCAGTCATCACCACGGCGACAGTCCGGGCAGCCTGAAGTCACAGCTATAGAACTAGAAGAGAATGACATGCTGACTTTGCATGTTGTGCGCAAAGGTTTGTATAGTGCCCTGGTGCATTATAGATTTCCTTTAAAAGTACCGTTCAGTACTTTCTGAGCAGGATTGAATGTTTTTGTTTTTCTGCTTGTTAGTTTTTATGGACAGCATAGGTCTGTGTGATATTTTTTACAATGAACAGTGCAGTCCACTTGAGGTGGCTCTGTAGGCTAGTTCTTCTAACACATTACCTGTAACCAAGGTCAGCATTGGAAAGAACTTATAAGAAGTATCTAGAAATAGTCAAATTTTGAAAGTATGTTTAACTCTTTGACCCCACAGGGACCCCGCAGGCTAAGATACCCCAGAGGCTGCATAAAGGCCGGACAGATTTATACGTTTTAAAAAAGATACTGCTTAAAAACTACCACACTCACAGCAGTATATTTTACATATTTAGAAAGATATTTTCTTCGGTATCACAATGGAAACAGTACTTTTAGTTAAAATATTAAATACTACTTACTATTTGGTGCCGAATACAGTCACTCTTTGCACACACAAGAAACGAAACACGTGTAGCCATTGTGAACGACGGAAGTAAACTGGCCAGCCGCTACACTAAACCTTGTTTGGCAAGCTGAAACTGTTTCCGAAACTCATTTAGACAGTGCAGGGGAAACATCCGATGATAGAGCTTTACAACGATACAAAGTTTACTTCCCTTATACCGTTAAATGTGTCGCTGCAAATTTTTGAATCTGCTGGATGGTTTCAACCCGCACAGCCTCTATGGTCAGTCGACCGTCGGTTGAAATCTGCCTGCGGTGGTGTCAAAGAGTTAACAGATCAAAGGAGTCCTTCAGCTTGAATTCTTTCCTAATTAATCCGACTTTTTGTTTTTAAATACACAGAACGAGGAACCAACCTAAAGACGTGTGATGCTGGGAAGGAGACTATTAATCCTTTGCAGGTGTCCAATGACATGCCTCCCCAAGAATTTAGCATTGGTTCATCAGAGTCCCAGGAAAATCTTGTGCCTGAGCTTTCCCCTCTTGATTTGAAATCCAGTAGGTGCATCATATTTGTGTGCATGCAGATCTGCATATATTATGTGTGTGAGCATGTGTGTGGTTCTTGAGTTTCACTCTAGTGCATGTATCAGATGTGGCAAAGTATGTAAGGAAGTTAATACAAACAGCAGAGTTAAGAATCATTTGAGACTGCACAGCTAGGATGTTTTCGCCTGCATGGGTCCTATGAGTGTAATCATCTTACAATCCATATCTAAAGAAATTGTTAGTGTTACTGTTTAACCATCATCAAGAAGATTCTAGACAACATCTGTGCAGATGTTCTCATGATCATGCTGTCTTGAAGTTGGATCAAGGCAAAGTTTTAAAAAGATCATCTAAAATATGTGGAAATGTTCAACATGAGATGACAAGGTGTTAAATTTGGCATTACATAAGCTGAAAGTCCTAATTTGCAAGGGTTTTTTTTTCAAATCCTGTACCATAGTTTGATGATGTATGGCTAAGTTATAGACTTTATTTCAGACCTACTGCGAGGGGTGATTGAGGCCTCTGAAGCTCTTGTGCGACACTTTGCACAAGCTCGTGACCCATTTGACAAGGTCAGTTCACATGGCTGTAACCAGTTTTCTTTCAAATGCACTCAACCTTTTGTGATCAGAATGTTTATGTTCTGTTTCTAATGACAGAATGCCACTTACCCAGAAACTTGTAGATGGCAAGCTTTCCTGGTGTTGCTGTAATAATGCTTCAGGTCAAGTCAGAAATGAGAATTTTCCTCCTTCAGATGGATTTCTGCCATTTTTGGGTCCACCTAAGTTATTTTTGAAATCAGTGTAAATCCAGTGAGAAAAATTTGTGGTAATAATAACCATATGCAGTGTGTGTAGCAAACTTCCAGCGATATTATGTAGGAATAATTTTATCTGTACCCGGTTAATTTTTAATCGGATATTGTCAGTAAGCAGAGAACCATTGTAGAATGGGGAGCTCCTAGAGCCCTGCCAATTTTTCCTCCCTTTTGACTTTTTCATGTTGAGTACAACTCTTGGACAAGTCTAAGAGCATTCACAAAAAGCGAAGAATGAACAGGCCAGAAAAATCCTCATCCCACTCACCCCTACAAGAAAAAAATGAATTAACGTTTACCATTGTACATCTGCACTTATTTTAGATGCATTTGCGTGCACTCCCACTCACAAACGCAGACATGGAGGGCAAATTACCTTTCATTAATTGCTTATTTTATATATTATATAGGTTGTGTATTTGAACTTTTATGGAACTTAATGTGCATTAACATCATGCTTGATGTATATCAGCTGGTATATTTTTAGTTTTGTGATAAAGAACAATGATGGATTACAATATAGTAAACAGTTTATATGTGCATATAATGTGTTGTGATACAGGTGGATGTTAACGTTTGAAATAAACTGTTTCTCTTCAGGTTCGATTGGGCAGTTTCCAAGAAACGCCAGCTATTGGTGCCCTTGTGGTGACCTTGCTGTGCCCTGCCATTGAGCAGGTAGTCCGTGATGGGCTGAAGCCTTTCTTGACTGGCTTCCATATTTTTGGCAAGATCCACATCAGCACGTGGAGAGTGGCAGAAAGCTCTGCTGAGATTGGTGAGCTTTTGGTGCATCGCCTGACTTTTGTCAGGCTGTGGGAGGAGAGTGTGTAATGGTCACTGTGCTTAGGAGATGTAAACAAAAGAAGGGAAATATTCAGATTAAGTTTATGACTTATGACAGCAAAGTAACCATTGAGTGCTTCAAAAAACCATCCTGTTGTGTGGCATTGATTTTACCTCTTAGATTTAATTTTTCCACATAGTGTGATACTCGACTCTCAGTTTCCATCATCAGTGCAGTGCAGTTATTGTATATGCAGAGTGAGGGCTTTCATTCTCTATGAGTGAGATGGAGAACTTTTGAAATAAACGTTAGTAAACTAAAAGTGAAAAGTAACACACGAGTTGAGAGAGACCTCGACAGACTTTGAATGTGAACAGTTGAATGTCCTGAAAATCTGTCAGTGGGTCTTCTCCAACTGTAGCTACCATGTAGATAAGGTTCTTGATTGTGGCTGTTGTTTCTTTCCAGGTCCCTACACCAGAGCCATCAATGATCTGGTAAAGCAGCTGAAGGTTCGCCATAACATTGTGTCACACAAACAAAGGTTTTACGCATTTCTAACTGGGCTTCTGAAGTGAGTCTTATGTTTCTTTTCTAAGAAAATAAACAGTTGTAAAGGGTTTAAACATCTCCACACCTAAAAGCATTGAGGCATGATCACAGCATTGAGGCGTGAGTCCAGCGCTAAGGCATGACTCCCTTTTGACTTTAAAAAAAAATGTTAGAGCTAGCAATTT
Source organism: Lanistes nyassanus (assembly GCA_004794575.1). Lineage (NCBI taxonomy): Eukaryota > Metazoa > Mollusca > Gastropoda > Architaenioglossa > Ampullariidae > Lanistes > Lanistes nyassanus. Next base: position 390,171 of record SMGT01016054.1, read on the forward strand.
TTATTAAAATCCAAGTATTAGGAAATGCTAAGATTATCAGAAGATTGAAGGTAGAAAGTAGTATGCTAAAAATAATCTTACTGGAATGTAAGCATAGGTTACTTGTAACATGCTGATAATTTGAATTTCAGCCTGCGTCTGCTGGATTTCTGGATGGGTTACATCAGTACAAAAGAGAGCATTGCTGGACGGTTCTACGATCAGAACTCAATACTATGTCTGAGCCAGTCAGCACTGGAGCGCAAATACCAAGACATGCTTCTTGCACTGCAGCCTTTATCTGTGCTGCCTTTCCAGATTGATTATGACATAATAAGCAATTACTCCCTAGCAGACAGTACCCTAATGGGCGATTCAGATGTCCTCTCTACTTCCCCAGCCAAATCAAAAGCAGATTTGTCATCGTCTCCTAAAGTTGTGGTGGCCAGAGTGAAAAATCAGATGAGTGCCTCACCAGACAGGTCATCCTGGGCAGGCTATACAGATCACCAGGATGCTTACACTGGTGTGGAGAAGGTGGGTCCAGACTTCACCTCCACATGGGATTGGATCAAAACTGCAACCATCCCCAAGGCCAAGTCCCTCATGTCTGATATAGGTCTCACTACTTCAAGCAGTGGCACATTGAATGCTGCAAGTGCTACAGGTGGGGGAGGCACAAAAACATCACGACTGAGCAGAGATCTAGCTAGTGTTGGAATTGTCACGTCAAGGCAGAATTTGTCAACATCTGCCACTTCTGCAGTTTCAGGAGATCACTGTAAAAAATCTGAGGTGAACTTTCTCTCCCAGGATTATAAAGAGGCAGTCTTACCTGCCGTTGTCATGGACCATGGAAGCAAGACTAAAGGAGAGGACTCTGCACGACAGCGTGCGGAGGACATTCTTAGGAGGAAAGCAGATGTTTATTCTCAACGAGCACCTGAGGCCTCTGCCAGAAAGGAAAGTTTACTTGGAAAAAAAGAAGTCGATCAGACCTCTTCACCACAGGGATCCCCACAGAGGGGTTATATGTCTCCACATGGTTCTCCAGACAAATGGTCTCAGAGTGGATCACAGAGAATCAACAAGGGTTCTTCAGCATGGCAGGGAGAGGGTTCCCCTCAGAGACAAGCCACAGGGTCCCCTCAGAGGCAAGCCTCAGGATCTCCTCAAAGACAGCTCTCTGGATCTCCTCAAAGAGGCCCCATCATCAACCCTGGCTCCCCTAAGCCTCTGGTAGTCAAGCCCGGTGATTTAACAGATCAGGTGCGAAGAGGAACAACCAGGGTAACTCTAGATGATTTCCCTGAGGATCAGAAAGAAGACTGCAGATCCGAGACCAAAGACAGCGCGAGCAATAACGTTCAGTCCCCTCTGACCTCAGTGTCCAGTCTGGCACAGAAGTGGCTGCCCAAGAAGGAAGACAAGGTTTACAGGGAGGGGAAGACAGACTACACATTTGATGGACAACAATGTGGAGACAGCTCTCAGGAACAAAGCAGCTCTTCGTCCAGCTCTGTTGCTAGTGCTCAGCCAGCCTCACCACAAAAGATGGAACACAAGCAGGCTGCTGCTTCAGGGCGCACCACATTTGGGGGACGCCTTAGTGGTCTGAAGAAGTTATCTCCGAAAGGTTCTTTCAACATCATCTCATTTTTTGATCGACTTTTGCTGCCATCTGAAAAAGCAACAACTGGCTCCATCACAACTGCCTCCTTGCCTACAGCTGGAAGCAGCTGTGATGGAGGTCAGAAAGATCCACCAAGTGTTGCCAAGTGCAGCGAAGAAAATCAGAAGGCTCAACCACAGCAGACAGCACCTGCTGTTAGCTTAGGCTTAATCAACAACGCAGCCAGCATGTCCCAACCAGCTCATAGTTCTCAGCAGGTGGCGGCATCAAATATGCCAATCAGAAAAGGTAGTAAGATCCCCAAAGTTCAACGGAGAGGATCAGAAATGCATTCAGCCCCAGATATAAAGTGTGGTGTGGTTGAAATTAAATCTGCATACAGGACAGACAGTGGGAGGCGCCAGACAGCTGGGGAGGCAACATGTGGACACATCATGCAGACTCTGGACCCTGCTGTGACTGCCCCTGAGTTTGACAATGCAGATGGAGATGTTGATGTTGACATCAATGCCAACTCACCTGATTACCATCATCGACGGTACTCCATGTTTCTTGATCACTCTGCCAGCTCCCAGAACCAGATCGGGCCTGATGGCAGTCCTGAGAGTGAGAATCAGTCAGAAGGCTCAGGACAGTCGGTGTCCATGACAGAGGATGATCAGTCAGGCAGGGAAATGCCCAGCCTTTTGGAAAATAGAACAGCTGAGGCTTTTCTGGTGCCAGACTTCAAGTGAGTACAGGTCAGGATTTTTCAGTTAATTCACCTAGACATGATTCAATTTGTAATTCATTTATCAACCTTGTCTTTAACAGTGGAGTATTGTTGATGTTGATATGATATGTGTCACAGTATTGGAAAATTTTCTGCTCTTACCAATATTTCAGCATTATCTATTTTAAATGTTTGCATTTTAAAAAAATTGTGGCTTGCACGAAAGTTCTTACACTGTAGAATCATAACAATAAGTCTGGCTTTGCACAATTGTTGGCTTCTCTGGTTTTCTGGTTGGAAATAAGTATTTGAGATTTTACATATTTGAAATTTTATATACCTTTTAGCTTGCACATTAATCCTATGATGTAAAAATGAAAAAAATAGTTGGGTACAGCTCTGACTACACGTACATTGGAAACCGCTAATTATAAGTTGCTTGGGATAGGCAACATTACCTCGTGAAGACATCTTCTGATAAGAAAATAGGGTTTATAGAGAATGCACAACTTTGAGAAATGTGAAATGCATCAGCCAGTACGTCCTTGCATTGTACATAATTACACATACAGGCTAATTTGTATGCAGTCTGTGCTTTATGAAGCAGACATCAGTGCAGACATATAGCTACCCAATGCACAAGTCATAGTCAAATGGTAATCAGCCATCGTCCCTAAATTTAAAAATGATTTATATGTAAGCTTCACTAACAAGTAGACTCCCCTGTCAAGCAATGATGTGACAAAGGCAAAGAAGGATGTCCAAGTGTGACCTGTCAACTGCAGCCATTAGCTGTAATGACCCAGAGGGAAAGAAACCAATGGCAATCTAAATGAATTGGTTCTGTCCTGAAATTTCCAACTTGTTGGCCTTTGGCTTGTATTTGAGTGGGTGTGATGATGAAGCCATGTTTCTGGGTGATCCCCAAGAGATTATTGTTTGAGAATATGAAATTGGAGGAAAACAATATGGGATTTTCAGTATGATTGCTGGGAAACAAGTATATGAGGTAGCAGAGGTCACAATACATTGCTCGAACCAGTCAATGCACAGAATACCACTAGATCATTGGAAAGAACCAGTCAGATGAGAAGGACAAAGTCAAATGTCTCCATTACTGTAGGCCTAGACTGTAGGTGTGTCAGTGTGTGACATAACTGCTATTACTGAAATAACTTTTCTCCACCTGATGCTTGAATCTGGTTACTCAGAACAGTTGCTTGTATTAACCAGGTTAGTTTCAGAGCATTTTTGCTATCCGGGGTTTGAAAATGACATTGTATCCTATTTTTCCTGATATCTTGGCCCACAGTAACCAATATATATTTATTGTCAAGCAGAAGGGTGTTGGTCAGGGATTAAAAACTGTCTTATGATAGTCAACTACTCTTGCTAAGTTGACTCCACTGTATTTTAAGGCCCTTGTCATAAAGGGTATTAAAATACCCCACAGTGTACCAGTAGAGAGACACTTGTACAGTAGTCCCTTTAATCTATGATCACCTCATATGCGACCCCTGTCTTATAGTTATACGAACCAATTTTCAATGACCAATCATTTTTCTTCTTTTGTCTGCCTTCTGATATACTACTCTCCTTCTAATCACTAATGCAACATACGACCTTGTTGCTAAAACTGGCACCCTAAAATCATGTTGGGTGAGCTCCTCTTGCACGTAAACCTCAATCGTTAAAAAAATCATGCTTTGATTATTCAAAGATTATATTATCCAGATGTATGCATTTCTCAAACGGGTTGTTTCCATCTTGTCATGATGATGGAAAAGTTAATTGTTGATAGGAGAAAAGCAGTTAATGAATCTGGAGTTTAAAAGTAATGGAAATAGACATGGCTTGAACACAAAAATGGTGACAAATATTTGTCAGAAAATGTTCGGAAGTCTCTCGTGTGCAGAAAGGCATATCGTTGTTTGTGTCAGAGTGAAATTGTGCGTACCTACCCAGGTCATGTGGCACTTGAGCCAATTGAGGAATGTGGGAAGCTCCAAGCACAAAAAGGAAATCAAAATTTGAAGTTTTAAACACATTTGTTATGTTATCCCAGATGGTCAGATAATGCACCACAGGTTGTAGCATAGAGGAAGAAATTAAAGTTGTGCATGCATTTTCGTACTGGGTGGGTGGGATCCTATGAAAGTCCTTGACTTTAGACATCCTCTGCTTATTTTCATTCAATCTTCAGTCTAAATATAAACTACGAGTATGTTAATCTGTTGATACTAATAAGAGTGCAAACTGGGAATAACCTGTAATGATTTTATAAAGTCATTCTATAGAACTTGTACTATTTCAGCACACTATTTCCATTATTACTGGTGATTGCTGCAAACAGCTGCAAGTAGGTAGGCAAGTTTATGTTAAATGTGTGCACTATGCTGTCCTATCTGTAGTTTTTATGTCAGTTCTTCCTCTTATATGACCAATTTTTTTTTGTTGTTGATGTTTTTGGAAAGTCTTATAAGAGGTGATCTACTGTACAAACCTGCTTGTTACCTTGATGTGTAATTAAATACAGAGGTCTTTGTTTCTTTTTGATACATGGTAGTCTTGCTATTTCTGGTATTGTGCCTAATATTGGTAATGGGGGGGGGGGTCCCAAAAAAAGCTTGCTAAGGTTTACAAAATTGTTAATGTTATGGTGTATTTATAGCAATATTGTGATAAGCATTTTTGAGATAAGGACAGGTGCTACAGCTGTATGATGTGTTTTAGATACAATATGGATTTTAAAAAAATTATTTTGCAGATATGTTCAAACTCTAGTGTCATGTGATCCAGATGAGCGTGACCTTTTGGCCTATGACACTGATGAGTACCTGGAAGTTTTAGCTCAGCTGGATAAAGACTGGCTCTACTGTGCTAATGGTCGTTGTGAAGGATTTGTTCGCAGTGGTGCTGTGAAGCCATTGTCTGACAGTGAGGTTTTTAAAACCCTGAATGATAACTTTTATCAGTGATATTAGCCAGCCAGGAATTAACATTGTGTTAGTAGTAGTGATAGAACATGCAGTGTCCTCGCCTCCCCCACCTTTTCTTTGTTTCCCCATCTCCTATCCCCGCACCACTTATTTTCACTTTTCCTATGAAATATCACACCTTTAAACAGCACACACCTGCTTGTGCACAAGTGGATATACACAGACAACATCACACAAACATGCACCCACATGTGCATGCGCACACACACACACAAGGCTTCAGACATCCTCGTTTTTCTGCGTTTTCCTGCTGCCATCACAAGTGGTTCCACCTTTTTTTCTTTTGTTTTTAAAGTCCATTGCTCAGAAAAATTGACAGTGTTTTAAAAAATTAATATTTTGCCACTCTGTCTTTATTGTAATGTGAAACAAACTTTAAAGCAGAAACTGGTATGGGAAGAGGGTCCTATGAAAGGCTGCACAGTCATGAGTGGCCACAAGCCATGAGCAGACACATGCAGTCATAGATTATGGTCTAAAAGCTTTTAAGGGTGTATGTAATACCATTATGCACTTTTATAAGTATATGATGCATAATAGACTGAAATGTTCTCTTACGAACAAAAAGCTTGAAGATATGTCTGAAAATGTTATCGTCTGCTCATTTTTTCTCAAGTAAAGTTCCTGTCTTTTTAAGCCTGGCTGTTTGAAACCCTGACACACACACAAATATTCTCTATACCCAGAACATTTCCTGTTTTACACACCAACCAGTGTGTAAGAATTTTGATGATTGAAACATTATGATTACATGGATATTGGTATTTATATTTTTTCTGTATTTAGCAATGTATCTTAGTGGTTTTTGTGTGTACATATGTTTGAGGTAGGTCGATGCTGTTATCTGTCAGTATTGTACATATAATGTGCAAAGATGAAAGGCAGAATAGTAATTAATCTAGAAAGTCATCATTTTTTTTTCTTTTTGAAAGATGTGTGTTTTACGTGGGGATGCTAGTGTATCCCTAAGACTATAGGGCAATGTGACATATTACTGCCAAAGTAGTGCCGCTAAAGTTACTGAGATGTGCTTTGTTCCTGTTACAGACCACACAGCATGTCTGATGCACTAACTTTATTCATTCCCTGAAGTGACTGACGACCGATCAGATGGTCTTAGTAGCCAGTTTCAAAGTAAATATCTGTCCAGGTTCTCATTGGGAGAGCTTTGAATCATATTTCTTACATACACATAGCCAGGTAGTTCTGGTCAAGGTAAAGATAAAATGTTGGTCAGGTACAGTTGAAAATGTCTAGTCCAGCTGTGATCAGCATAATCTTTATGTAAACAAGTTTTCTGGGGTTCATGAAAGTTCAACTTCAAGGTCTTTCAAGTTACAAGATTTCAAGGAGTTTCAAGTAGTCAGGGGCTAGAGATTGCTTTTATAGCTCATAATTTTCATTGAAACATCTTTGTCATTTGTGATTTACTGTTAGATACTCATTCTTTTTTTTCAACCCTGGTGATGCATGTTGACATCTGATCCTTGAATAGATCACTCTGTTTGAAATTGCATACTTGTCTTTCACAGTGTTTGCTGGGTTCATAAACTGTGAAAGTGATCTAGTCTTGCTTGTGATGTCTGCAGGCTCTTGTCTTTCTGTATACTGCCGTCTTTGTGTTGATTTACATCATACCAAGTAGTCCATGCAGCATGTTTTACAAGTCTTTTTCATCACTGCATTGTGTGGTTTAATATGTGTAGTCAGATACAGATGTACATGTATCTATTCTGTGTCTGGAAAGGCTGACTGGTGCATTATGTCATCACTGGAAGTTTATATCACTGCATCATCATGCCAGCATTCATTTTGTTGGCACAAAAATTTAGAAGATATTACAGATTCCCAATTTAGTGGGTTACTAGTAAAATACAGATTAGCCATTTTTGTAAACAAATATATGACCTTGGATAATTATGTCAAAACTCAGTTTCTCGTAGAATCTAGCCGAGGAATTGAGGTGAGAATCACAGAAACCCCCTCTTTTTTTTCTTGCATTCTTGTTGCTCCCCCCACTCTGTCTTCCAATCAACTTTGCCTTGGAGCATGTCTTGATAATATTCATACTATTCTTTTTTTCCAGTAGGTCATGTGATCTGAGGAGGAGTGTGAGATCAAAGCAATGCTATGGCAGAAGCGATATATGTAGAAAGCTGCTCTATGTATAATGCAGATGAGTGAATATAGGAAAAGAATTTATCTCTATAGTGATCTTCATTGTAGCAGAATTTAGACTGGCTTCAGAAATCTAATAAGCATGAATTAAACTAATTCATGGCTTCTTAGTCACTGAACCTATAAATGAAAAAATTTTGACTTTGAAAAACTGAATGGACAGGATATAAAAATTTACTTGTTTGATTTTATATTACGTGTATAAACTTGTTGCATTCATATCTGTCTATTTAATATTACATGTGTACTATTCATATGTCAAATAGTATTTATAACTGAAGTAACAAAAACAGAACAACATTGATAAGATGAAAGAGAAGAATTTTCTGTAGTATTTACATTGAGGGGTTTGTATATGGGGATGTCTACATATGATAGGAACTTCCTGTTTTTAAATACAAGATAAAAATATTTTGCAAATTAACTAGCTGTGTATAACACTTATGCTTTTTAGACAGACTGCTGCTGAGGTGTTGTTGAAAGGTAATACAGATGACTTTATTGTGAAAAGTAAGTCTTCTGGTTTCATGTTTTCTAAAAAAAAAACTTACTAAATAACAAGTTTTTTGATAGAAGCTGATCACCTGAAAGAAATTAATTATGAATGTGAGATTGGCAACATCATTTAGTGCTGGGAAGTTTTGAAAAATGAGTATCTGTTTCATGATTATATTTTTCGCTCTCAGTTTGAGAGGATAATCAGGAAGGAGCAAAATACTATGACTTAAAAGATAAAGATTTTTTTTTTTAACTTGCCAAGTTTTTAATACCAAGGGAAGGTTAGATGTTAATACTGTTTCAAATGTTTAATTGTAGAAGGTGAACAAGAGAAGCTGCTGTCAAAAGTGTATCTTGTTGATATAATGTAGATATTAATAATGTTTTTCATATTTTAAAGGTCTATTTCAATGAAAAATGAAATGTTGCTCCTTACAAAAACTAACAAAAACAAGGGAGAAGGAGAAGTTTATTTTATATGTTTTATATGCATATAGACTTTTCCCTTTGAAATCACTGCACTGCTGTGGTGGTTGAGTGGTTAAGGGGTCTGCTTCCGAGGCAGGAGCTCGCTGGTTCGCGACCCAGCCATGTCATACTTAAGACTTAAAAATCTAGTAGCTGCCTTTCTGGATGCTGTGCACTACTGGGAAAAGTACTAGGATCGGTTGGCCCAGTGTCAGTAACTGGGTGGGACTAAAACCTGTGCTGTGGAAACACATAAACTTGTCTAAGCAGCACTGTCCTGATATGCACATAGTTTGCGGTGGGACGCTACCAACCAACCAACCAACTTCATTTTTTTCTAAACACAGTTTTATGGAGGATCAAAATGTTTTTGTTAGACACTGCTTAGTCATTCTGCAGAACCATCTTGCTTGAAACACAATACATAGTCACATAGAGTGTAATACTCATCCATGGTCATTTTTTAAGAGCAGATCCTCACTACAGGATCTGCTGGCACATGCAAGTTCAACTCAGTTACCCTAATTGCAACACAGCTTCTGAACTGGACACTCTTATCCCTTATATGATGTCAGAATCAAGGAAGGGAAGTGATGCTGCATTTCCAATTGATTCCCTGTCCTGAATAAGATTGTGATTGAAAAAAATGCAGTTTTCAATGTCAGTAATGTTGATTGACTAACAGTTCAAAACCATGTTAAGCACATTCTTATATAGTTCTTTTGGTTCGCAAAGTTTCATTTTTCATTCCACTAGACCTTTAAAACCAAAATGATAAAGCAGCCTTTATTGGAAAATGAAAGATGGAAGTAATATGTTTCAGTCCGTTTCCTGTTTGAATCCATTTAGTCCTTACTCCAAACGGCTTCATTTCAGCATGAGTCTTGTGATGGAAATTGTGACTGTATTGCATTTATGTTATTTTTTGCTGTTAGATATTGGTAGGTGCAAATATAGTGCAAGAGTCAAAAGTACACTGTTAGGTGTATCATCATTTTGAATGTCAGTGACTGTATGCCTGTTTCAGTAAATCTCGACATCTCCTAACCTGTCATTCATTCTTGTCTTTCATATACTTGCCATTTTTATTTTTGAAGTTTAGATGTTATCAAGGATGATCTATACAGCATACTGCTGCAGTTTGTAAATCCTGCTGTAGTAATGTACCTTACTGTAATAGACGTGATGAAACATATGGTTCCCTTGTTTAGGGTCTGAAGTTATTGTTAAGCCTGTTTTGAGCATGCAACACCATTAGCTATATTGTTCATATCTGTCATTGTAGCAATTTTTAAATAGAACTCTTAAGTTGTTGATGGCCATCTGCTGAACGTTGATTTGCATGTTCTGACTGCAGTTTACAGTGTGGCAGATGTTTTCTTGCTATCGTTTGTTTTGTGTACAGCGATGACTCAATGCCATAGTTTACTTGAACTTTATGAAATGTGTATGTGTGCGTGAGACTAGAGAGTGAAAGAGAGATGGTTGTTGATATAGAGTACCAGCATGTGACATCATTTGTGAGGTATATAATGTCCTGATTAGTCTTGTGCAGATTTTACTTCATGCAACTAACATTGTGGCCATATTCTGCAAACCACGAGACACCAAAGTTCTAATTTATCTGTGGCACTCTTTTTTTTCACATTTACCATGTGTCAGTTCTCTTAGTTATAATGCTTTGTTCATTCTCAATGCTATTAAAATGGTATAACTTACTTTAATTACTGAACTCAGTGGGCCCCTGTCTCAATATTGTAATACATTGTGTATCCTACCTTGGAATTTGCATATGACAGTTGTGTAGTATAGTTGTGTTCTTTTCCCTGATATCTCAGAAAAGCGTTTAATGTATAGGAAACATTGCTGTAAATAACAAGCAGTTAAAGACATCAAGATGTGAAATGCACACTACTGGATATTTTGGGGTGTACAACTTTATTCTTGTGTAAGGATGTTATTTGTAAATATCAGTGTTACTGCATTATATGTTTTAGAAAGACACAACATTGCCATGTGATCATTTTGAGGTGAATTCTTTTCCTGTTAATCTGTTGGCATAATTGTACTTTTATCATGCAATAATATGTCATGAAAGACAAACCTGAAAGAAAATCACCTTGATTTCTGTATGTAACGCAAATGTTAATCTTTAGACTTCAGGGATGTGCATGTACATGCCCATGTACACACATACACATCTATCTTTTATTGTCATATCAGTTAAAATGTTTTAAGTCACATCGGTATTTACACTAAAGAAACAGTAGTCAGTGGAATTTGGATCTGGTGTTTTCTTTTTGAAAACTGTGTGCTTTGTGCACACACATTACATTTTCACTAATTTCAGAGAACAGCAAGATGGTTTTGACTTAAGGTGTTTGCTTCTCTGTGGAATTATGAGTGATGAATGGATAGAAAATTTTGTTGGGAAAGGGGAATGAGACTATGAAATAAATGGAATCAGACAAGGCATTAAGACAAAGGAGGGATCAGACTGATTCAAGTCCGTTATAAAATTGTGACAGTTTGCATTGTGCTATTGGTCTGCTTTTGTTGTCAGATTGATTTTTGATATTCTGCAATAAGGGAGGAATTTAATACATCATATTTATCATGGCTTTTTGCAATGTGAGGTTATGTACCCATATACATGTACAGGTAAACTTTTTAAGAACTGGATACATTTTATCTGTCATTAGGCTTTTCACCTTGTTCAAATGGAAGCATGTAAAAATTTTCTTTTTACACTAATAATTTATTTTTTGCATTTGTGGACTTTATTTCCAGTTGTAGAAATGTTTCTTATTTCCCATAACTGAAAGAGTGTGCGTGCATTTCAACATTTGTATGACAGTATATTTTAGAATGTTTTCTTTAAAAGAGCCAAGGGGATTTCATTTGTTGTCAGGGGGAATATATGATGTGAATGTGTAGATGCAGTATACAGCTATTTAAACTTTTGCCACTTTGTCTTAGCTGCACATTTGTTCTAGTAATGTGTATAATCATGTGATCATACCCTTGGTGACACTGTGCCATGTTTGTGCTAATCTTATCATATTATGTGTGTCCATGTGAGAGAGAGCAAGAACAGTTGGAAGGGTGTGTGGAGGGTTTCCTATTGCATGTAAACTGATAAACTTTAGTTGCTTCACCTAGTCTGTTGTGATTGTTAAGTTGTTAATGGCAGGAATCTTTCATTTTGGAGGTTAGTGTATGTTGTGCTTGTTGTGAAACCTTGGTAAACTTGCAATTTTTAACTTATCTTTTTTTGAGAATTATGCACTTTCTGCATAAAGATTTACTGACTGTCCCAAAGAAGTGCAATGGTTACAACATTTTGAGATGACACTTACCTTTGACTATATCTTAATTTTTATCACTTGCTTTTTGTGGTATATTAACTGTTGTCTGTCTACCCCTGGCCTAGTCCTGTTCATGCACAATTCCAGTGGAGATTTTTTTCCTTTTGGCTTTTGCTGTTATTCTGCATATGTGGTATGGTATTCACTAATGACTGTGGTGGGCTTTATGTAATCAGATGTAAGGCACTTTTTTTTGCCTGTTATATAAGGGGGGTTTTTTTTTGGTCGCAGATTAATGAAATGGTCAGAATTTTTGAATGACTAGTTAGCATACAACACTTCTTGTTTGATTGCCAGATCTGGTTATTGTAAGAAAGAAAGAACCTCAATCAAACTAATTTAAAATGCCTGAAACATGTTAAAATCAAACTCTTTTTTTTTTTATCTAAATGAAACTAATGTATATTAAACTAGATTTACATTGCATACAATTTTTTTTTTGGGGGGGAGGGTATTTTATTATTAGCTGCTACAATTTCATACAGATTTGTAATAGTGTGCATAATATTCCAAGTAAACCACCAGATTTATTGTATTTTTTTGTGATCAGAGTACTGATAAGCATTGTGGAAGTGAAATAATATAGCATCAAACATGCCAGTGAATGGGTGTGTTTCCAAATTGTGAAACAGATGGGTTCTTTCTCCCTCAGCAGGTCTTATATCAACGTGTCATAGTCTGTCCTGATATGCTTACATTTATTCTCAACTGGACATTTGTGGAAAGAGCAGACTACTTGTATTTCATTTGCTGTCTCTTAGAACTGCAAACTGTAAATCTGATCCTTGCTCTCCAAATATTAGCCATTTACACACTTTAAAACATGGAAGCAAGGTTACAAGCTAATCAATTGTAAATTTTGTTCCTCAAGCATTTAGCAGTTAGCTCAAGAGAGAGGCTTCTGGAATTTTGCATGCATCAAATTATGAATTGATAAACATCACACAAATAAGCCATAGAAATGACCTGGATGATAATTACTGATGCCAAGAGCATTTGACACTGCTTCAAGGTTACAAGTTGGAGGTAAAATGGCGAGGAAGTATTCAGTTTCTTGAATTGTTGCTAAAAATTAGAAAACATTTTTTCTTGCGGGTCCAAACAAATTAGTGTAAACTGACTCATCAAGGAATGCAGGGACAGGTGATATGTGCTTTAACTGTGGTAATCTGTATGCAACATTTTCTTTTGATGGTTGGATTATCTTATTTCGCTCTCTCACTTGTCTCAGTTATAATACAACCAGGTGAACTTTTCATGGTTTGTCCTGGGTCAGAAATTGTAATGGTCTTGATGGAAGTCCATTCCAAATATCAATCTTGAAGCATGAAACTGATTCAGAAATGTACATGTTTTTGAAAGCAGCATATTGCACTTGTAGACCTCAAAGAAAATTGTTTCCAAAAAATTTGTAATCTCTTATACAAGTCTTGTTTCAGAAACAGTTCAGGGAACTTCAAGAAACACATAAGGAGATCCCACAACTTGGTTTTATGTTTTACTACTGTTTGATTATTGTGCAGCCTTTGTGTGCCCAGAAATATTGGTGACTTTGCAGCAGTTCAGTTTTCAAACTGTATTGTCTTCACTTAGTGTTTTAAACTGTTCATGTTGCTTAGGTGGCTGTTTTGACTGGGAGGGGAAAAAGCTGTTAAAATAGAACAAGTTTTCAAGCAAGAAACAGAGGGCAAACAGTTGTTGAAGCTGCTTTCTGTAGAGTTTATAGTGTTTGTCAGATGGCAGATAGGAAAACAGAGCTGTTTCAGAAAACTTTTAATGAGAAACATGTTTCAGATCATATTGCATGGCCTTAAAAAATCTCACAAAGTTAGTTTCTGCCAGAAATATTCTCAGAAAAAGTTTAACACAATTTTTTTTCGTTTTATTAATATCCTATTGTGAGATTGTGCAAGATTGTGTTTTGAAACTACCAGACAGCTAAGGCAGTATTGATCTCCATCATGTCCAGCTTGTGCCAAAATGATGGCTTTACATTGTTTCCTTAAGAATGAGCTCTTTCTGCTGAAAAAATACTGTAACAACAAAACTTTGCAAGTGCAGTTCACAAAACTGAAGCTTTCATGTATAAAGTGGTTGGACTTAATGTAGACTCCCCCATACTCCTGCCTTGACAATCACCCAGGACTGAGGAAATCCACATCCCAATCCTTTAACTACTGCACTTTTGTTTTCTTCTTTAAGTACAATGCATGTATCACACTATAAGGGTTATTTCAGACTTTTTTCTTTGTGGGTGGGTGGGTGGGAAAGCAGGGTAAAAGCTTTTATGCAGTGGCAGCAAGCAACTGTATGTAGCAAATTAGTGAAATGTTGCCAAGACAGGGATCATTGCCACAAAGTGAACATTTACAATTTCATTAAGCCTCAAAGTTATTACAGTTTTGACTTTTAATTTCTGCCAGAGGCATTTATCAACCCATCAGTTTTATTATTCCATTTGAAGCAGTAAGGTGCTATCCTTTTATTAGCAAGGATGTGCATATAATTGCATGTATGTTTGTGCATGTATGAGTTGCTGCATATGTAGTATATTATGTGGGCAGTTTCTCTTGTCAGATGTTTCTGATTTGCCTTTACTGCTAGTATTAGCACCTGGTTTTTTCAGCATGAGAAGATTTGCTGATGTATTATCATATAGCAGTACATGTACTTGAAGGGCACACCCCCCACCCCCCGCCGCCGCCTTCAGTTTATCCAATCTTGCACATGGTATTTTTAGCAAGATGTTTTACAAGAGATTGGATGTTGCCATGTATATTTCAGTTCTTTTTTATGTGTGATATAATAACACATCCGTAAATTGTAGTCTTCAGATGTTGACTGACCAATTTACATAAGACAAGTGAATCAATTTTCCTGTTTACCTTACAATCTGGTTCCTGTCAACATGAACAGATTTTGATAGCTTTTCATTCTTTAGAATATAGGATGTAAAATGCCGAAGGATAATTCCCTAAGTATTCTAGTGGCCAGATGCATGAGAACCCTGTGTTTACTTTGTACCCATCAATATTCAAACTTTGTTGATCCTCTAAATTTCGAGACAAAAGCAGAGGTGCAACAGGTTTGTTGTTGATCACATGGACTACTGATGCAGGATCTTCTTGGGAGGATGAGTAGCATATTATGAATCATTATATTGTTTGGCATTTTTAGTTTGAGTTTGCTTTTGTAAAAACGTATTGGTAGTGTGACAAGAGGGTGCACCATTTTATGTCAATAATGTTGTGTTAAGCTGGCAGTTGAATAGGGTGCAGTGGACTTTCCACCTGGGACATCTTTGGTGGTTATATCCACATCTAGATCCAAATGCCTTGCTATTCTTTATTTATAGTATGATGTACATTTTTCCTATTCTAAACTTTTCTCCAATTGAATAATATGAAAGGTCATAGAGCCTTTGTAACAATGCTTTTTGTGTGGTTTATTGTTTCATTGTCTTGGTACAGTTCACATAGTAAACTATTTTTAGTTATAACTAAAAACAACCCCAACAAATCAAAATCTCAGTAGTTGTCACCCAGATTTTATTAACCGCACTTTTCTTAATAGTTAAGGATATAACAGTTTTGACCGTTTGTTGCTCTTGTTGACTTCACCATCTTGTAATATCAACTGTAAGTTGTGTTCTGTAGACGACAATGTGAAATACCAGTTTGTTTGCTTTTGGTAGCTCTCCCAAGAGTCTACACTCACTGCAGTTTGCCAGTTTACAGTGGTGTTTTATTTGAAATCTGTTTAGATGGCTACAGATCAACTCAAGTCAGGATTTCTTTTGTTGGTCTTCGTGGAACATTATTTTAATATCCGCATGTGTCCCTCGTGGTTACTTCTGCAGATTAAAACAGCATTGAATCATGTTTATGCAATATAATTGACCTGTGTGGATTTGTGAGATGTGCTTGAAAATAGAGGTAGGATATAAAATAATAGCTGGCTGGAAAAAATAGTTTTACGATTACCTGACATAGATGATCATAAAAAGTTTGAATGGGTCATTGACTTTAAGTGCCACAGAGACGTTTAATGAGGATCAAAAGAAGCACTAACTACACAAGCTCTGTTTCTGATTGCTGTTAACATGACCCTGCCTTTCTGTTTTGCTCATGCACGTACACACACAAGCACAGTCAGATCCATCCACTGCTGTAATAGTTAAATTTAAAAAAGGGAACTGGACCCAGCTAAGACATGACAAAAACACAGACAATCTACATGTTTCGGGGCACTACCCCTTCATCAGGACGACACAAAAACGACAACGAAAACAGAAAAAAAGACTTAGCTTCAGTAGATGTGGCTCATGGGCTGGACAGCAGGAAAATGACTAAGGGACAGTGAATAAGAAGGGTCAAAAAGAGGGGCAGCCAATCGCCAGGTGGGTAGGGAAGGGTGGGGGTGGAGAGAGAAGCATGGGTAAGGGGGAGTCAGTGTGGGAGAGGAGGAGGTGAGAGAAAAGAAGTAAGAGAGGAGAAGGGGTAAAGAGAAAAAGCGGGAGGTGGAGGATCAGTGTTTGAGGTTGAGACCAGTGGGTGCCATGGTGCCAAAATGGGTAATGAAGTAGGATTCCATATTCTTACGGTCAATGGAATCGCCCTTCATTTTCCAGATACCACAGACTCTCATGTTGTTGGCTGTGTGTGGGGATGTACTGAAGTGACGTGCAACTGGTGTGTTTCTGCGGTGTTTAGTGTCAGCTAGATGTTCTGTAATAGCCACAACAGTGACAAGAAGTTGCAACCAAAGGCGCAGCTGGATTTGCTGTGAAAGCTTATGTGATTTTTGTGTTAGGGTATTTTGCTTATGGACTTGGTACAGAGTTTTTGCAGATATAGTTTTGTTACAGCTTTAAAACTGACTTAATTGGTATGAAATATAAACACATATTCCAGACATCAAGCTATTATTTCAAGGCAGTTTCCGAGGGACACTTGCAGCTCCACACGGCACCTATTGTCTTCTGAAGTGGGTGAATTTGTAAGCGCACTAATAGTACCAGAAATAATTCGGCAGCCGTGAATTTCTCTAAAGTTCTTCCCATGCAACAACCAAGACACACCCAGTATTTAAATATTTCACTAACTAAAGTTGAAATATTGCTTACATTCATATCTTTTCTGTGTCTACTGCATAAATCTGAATCAAAAAGAGTAGTCAAGCATGCGGATAGGACCAAGACACAGAAGGTGACAGGACTGCAATTTATATGTGATTCAGGTCACCAGAAACAAACCATCCACCTACTGCTTCAATGGGGAAAATACTAGCGGTTTTTTTGATTAGACTGTTTTCCATTTATCAGTTTTTTTTTAAAACTGTGACCACTGCCATCTAAGAAGGCTGACTAAACTTGTGTTACATGATGCTAGAACTTTTTTAATGAAAGCACTGACAACAGATCCAGAATAACACAACACCTGTCCATTTGTGGCTTGGTGTTACTTGCACCACCATTTGCCATCTTTTCTCCAAAAAGTTCATTACCAAATAATTGATATGAAATATAATTTTACCCATTTTTCTTCACACCAAAGCAAACGCCACTATCTAGCAAAATGACAAAACAATGAGACCCAATATTCTTATTTATACATGTATTATCATTGGGTCTTTTTCTTGCCTAATATGCAACAGGGCCAGCCCTAGAAATGTATTATTACATGCAAAATAATTTTATAAAGAAGTTTTCGGCAATACCTGTAAATCATTATCATGAAATAAAATGCTAGAATGAGCTGGGGGAGGGGAGGTTTGGAGAGAAAGGTAAATACATGTACTGGGAGATCCATGAAAGCCCACTTTCAATAATCCCATTTGCTTAGAAAACCTTTAGTAATCTAATAGCTTCAAGCACCATAAGAAAATGAAGCCATCAATTTAATTTTAAAATTCTTTTGAAATATTAAAACTATGTTTTGACATATGTTCTGAACATCTTTTTTTTAAAAGACAAAAGCACATGACTGCCAACAAGTTCTGTTGGCCACTGGCTGAGATCTCAGGTGTTGTCCACATAATAGGAAATAATACAGAGCTTTTGTATGAAGCTCAATCCAAAGTGAATGCCTTTTTATTAAAGTCTCCATCTCGGTGCTCCAAAACACAGAGTTGTGAGTGTAGTACATAAAAAAACTGAAAAGGATGCAAAGATGCTCTATCGGTGCATCCTCGGAATGCATACAATTCCTTCTGTCTTGACCAGCATTAATGTTCTTTAAAGGTGATATCAAGTTTAGTCAGTCCATGAAATTGAAAAAATCCTTAGGAAAATTTTTAAAGTACTGTATATTTACTAAATGCATGTACTTGTAGTGCCTTTTTTCTTTTTTTTTTGAAGAGATTTTAACTAGGTTCTGTCAGCTATAGTACAACTGCAGACAATGAAATGACTTCACTAAACATTGCGGGACTAGTGAGCTGTACACCGATCTTGAGTACGGAGTACTCTCTTAGCTGGACTACTTCTTCACTATGGTGTGTGCTAGTCTGCCAGTGATGTTAAGCACATACTGCTGTCAAAGTGTCACAGCAATGGAAAAAGTTTTTTTTTAAAAAAGGAGAGTGAATGGTAAACAGTGCTGTATGTGAGACTACAGACTCGCTAGAATTTGTCATTTTCACTGATCAATTCAAGAATTCACTCACCCATTCAAGAATGACCTTTTTGATGATGAAAAACACTGAAATCCGTTGAAGAAACTCGCATGCCTGTTTAGTTTCTCTGTTCTGGCTCAACTGAGCATGTGCTACACAAGTATCCTCCCTTGAACTGTTGGCATAAACATTACTGTTCTGAATCAGGAGCAGAAAGGAAAACATGTCGCTCCTGACTTGGCAGTCAGGGGTGAAAACATTCTCGAAAAAGCAGTAGGATATTACTGAAGAGCCAATTGATGTAAGTGCACCAGTATAATTGGTCAGCTCGGAGGAGGAAGCAGCTCAAAGCAATAAACTGCTTTTGACAAATAGTAATGTCCAATTTCCAGCTGCAGGGCTGATCACATTTAGCGAAACCTCTGAGTTCAAGAATGCAGAACCTGCCGAGACAAGTGAAAATCAAAACACAGGGAAACCCGAAGGTTTTGTGAGCATTGGAAGAATTCAGCTAGACTGAGCAGAAAAGCAGCAAGCAGCTCTTTAATGTATGTGTTAAGGCTGCTGGCACAGATAGAGGCACCAGTGCATATTTACAAATGGAGCTTTCATATCTTCAAAAGTTCCCTCTGATTCTTGTAGCAAGGGTTCCAGTGACCCTCAGTTTAAAATGGGGAGCTCTGTGTCTACTTCTCCAAGTAAAAAAAGTTACGAAAGCTTTAGGGAATAGATAAACTGTATGCTGTGCACTTAAATCAGGAACCCTGACAGATTTACAAGATGCAAATTAAGGGTCTTCTTAGAAAAAAATCTGAAATTGCAGGAACTTCCCAGAGGCAGGATCTTAACATACAAGTAATTTCCCAAAACAGCAACTGCTGATCGGATGCTTTTCATATGCTAGCAGAAATCAGTTTCTTCTGGTTGGTGATCTCTCCCTCCGGTGCCAGTTTCCACCATCACTAGGGTGTGAAGGACGTCCCCATCGGTCATCATGGTAACGGTTTTGTCTGTGTTGACTGAACCCATGTGACCAATTTGAAGAGTTGCGGCCCCGGTAGTTTCCTCGGCCCCTATTGTCACGCCGATCTCTTGATCTGCAAGTAATATCTAGAATGCAGCTATGCTTAACGAAAAACTATCGGTCTTTAATGCTCAACTTTGCTGTTTTCCATGATTTATTAGATTATAACAAATCCACAGAAAACAAGTGACAACCAATACTTCATTAGGAGTTCTACTGGTGTGGTTTAAGAGTTAGACTGAAAGTAAGTTGTGTTAGATGAATAGGAAGACATGAAATGGTTCAATTTCACAGTCTAAAATTTTCTGAAGGCCAGTTCATGAATCTTGTAGTATTCCCAGTAAATAACAAGATAGCAACAATTTACATGAATTGTTTTTAATGTGACATATAGCAGTGCATAGCACTTACCTGTCAAAATGTCGATTTCCCCATCCCCAGTCTGTTATGGATGGGGGAGGATGGGTTGGGGTGGACAAGGTCTTTGAAAACTCTTCATCGTCTTCAGTGAATCTGTGTTTGAACATTGCTTGAAACTCTGAAAGTCGTTCCTCAGTACACCGACTTAATATTTCTGATGAGAAAGTTTGCTGACTTTCAACTGGCTCTGCAGGAGCAAAATACAGAAAGTGAATGCATACAAGTGAAATTTGATTGTGCTTTATGATGACAGCATAGATGGCTATCACACACATCACCATGGCACTTAACTGGCAAAGATAGAATGTCTGTTTTTAAAAATAAAAAAAATTAATATTACAAAACAGCCTTACTATAAATTATGTTTGCAGACATGCCTGTGTGTGGTGGTTTTATTTTAATTTTTTTAACGAGTTTTATGTTTGGAGGGTGAGGGAATTAAAAACCAAACCAATCTTGACTCTATGAATCTTGAATCTGTTAAGAAGCATTTGATTATTTTAATATTGTTTTCACAAAAAGAGAGAGCAGTCACTATGAATACAGACACTATACTGTCATTCTTCACTTAAAACTATTTAAAAGCTTTAAGAGCAAACAAAACTACTGTTAATAATTTTTCATTTCGTAGTGTAGGTTGGTCTCTGTTGACTACTTCAGAATCAGAGCATCAGCATAAGCATACCTGCATTTTCTGTTGACGCCGGCACATCGCCATTGGCGGACTGAGATGCGTCGCTGGTTGCTGACTGTCCATCGGATGAGCTAGGCAAGATTTCTATTCCCACTTGCGCTGCTAGGTCTTCAATATCAGACATACTAGACGTATTTATTTCGGGAATCTTTGTGAAAATCCTAAGCAAATAAAACCACAGTTATCCCGCGAAGCATGACCCGTACTTTTTCACACAGAGTGCACTCCCCTATCAGACAGCGAAGGAAAAAGCGCACGCTGTTGAAGACCGGCATTGGCTAGTTGTACGGTACTGTGCAGATAGAATCCGAGGTTATTTGCACGGCTGACGTCATAGGAAGGGGGAAAAAAAGGGGGGGTCACTCCGCAACAGAGCCGTGTAAACAAGCGCTTACCATATTTTTTACGGCTTTATTCACCACTCAGTGAACGATGAATTACTTTCGTTGTTACTTTTTGACCTCAGTAATCTGAGTAAAGAGAAAGACGTGGGGAGGGTTGTTGAAGGTGTGCCTCGTTTATGCATACTAATGACACGTCGATCTGCCTTTAAAATTTCTAGGCAAGCTACAAATCCGTTCAAATAAACGCTTACATTATATTTTTACAGCTTTATTCAGTAATGGTGAACGATACTGTCGCTGTTGCTTTTTCATCTCTGTAATCTGAGGAAAGACGTTGAGTGGGAGGGAAATATATATATATGTGCCAATGATCACGTCGATTTGACTAAACTTTTCTACTGAAGTTGTACAGCAGGCACAATTTCCTCCGCCACTGCCCCGCGCTATCGTATGGGATCCATACCAGAAACAGGACATAGAAAAACATGTGGGGCAGTGCCGGAGGTTTCTGCGTAAAAAATCTCAAGGAAATATGAAGAAGCTGGCAGCACGGCCCTTCGGAGTTATGACGTCAGCCGTGCAAACAGCCTCAGATTCTTTCTGCAAGGGAGCGTGCAAAATATAGACACCATTAGTACGGTACTATTTTTTTCTCTTCATTCGTTTTTGACCACACTGTTATAGATCCTGTTACATAGTTTGCACCACTCCAGGGTATGTCAGCCAATGAGCCGGAGGCAATAGTGCGAAACTGCGATGCACGCTCGTATTTGTGCGTGTCCTTATGCGAGTATACGCATGCGGCCGGGCATGTGCACCAACACGTACGCAGGCGAGTGTGTGAGCGCGTCTGTGCAATTAAGTGTGTATATATGTATGTAGTAGTGTTTGCCTTCCTCGAGCCTTTAATTCTTCACTGCTGGGTTGCATAATAATGTGCGTGTCTGCAAATCGGGTCGTAAGAGCAGTGTCGTAATTATTCGCCCTGTGAATGTTCCACCTTTACGTACGAACTATAGAGATACAAAAAACTCCCATCGCATCAGCCTGGCCCGTGCATCTTTCCGTCCTTTTTCCTACACATACATCTATGTAGGTATATTACATTATGTTATCATTGATCTGTACACAGTTTTTGGCTGCCAATAGCCTATTCCTTCTTATTGATAGATTACCAATGTTTAGGTCTGGGCTCGGCCGCCGCCCTCCCGCCTGGGAGGTGGACATCAGCCAGTGCTGGGTGTTGAGCTTCACGTGGAGGCGTGAACTGAACCCGCTATCGGCTGCGTGCTGCAGTAGCTTTCTCCCTGCCGGGGTAACTGACGTCACTCATCAAGGCAACATGGCGGCTACCATGTAAGGCCGATGAGCCGCATTAAAAGCTGGGTTGTAAGTGAATAGTTCTTTTGTAGCTTGAAATTTAGGGTTAAAAAGACTCACAACATCAATATTCATCAATTCAAGACAGGTTACTTCTGAGGTTAAGCTTTCCTTTAACCTTTGCTGGTATTCCTCGGCAGCTATACTGTCATCATCACCAGCTCTGATAACATGACTTCTAGTTCTACACAAGGCCAGCTGCAGGAGCATCGTTGTGAGAGCAAAAACAGTAGAAGAAATTCTAGGAATCAAAAATCGAGTGAAAGATAAAAAACAATAGGTTTTTTTAGAAGTAAGCAGAAATACCAAACACCATGCAGAAATAATTGTTTTCAAACTTAATATGTTTGGTTGAGACATTATGTATGCGTGCATAAAGATGTGTATATATGTGAATAAGGATGTAAGTAAGTATTATATATATATATACATGGGTGAATGGATGGATAGGTGCACACGTAGAATCTAGTTCAGCAGAAAGAAACAAATGAAAGACAGCTAAATATAGAACTGATGGAAAACAGAAGACAGGATGAGAACATTATGCGAAAACAGCGCTCGCAGACAAACTCTGCTGGTTCAGTATGACTTTAATAAACACAGCACTGGTTAAAATAATGAAGAAAAACTTCCAGCAACCCCTCCCTCGCCAACTCATTGTCACTGGTTTATTAAAAAAAAGTTTGTTTTGCCAATAGGAATAATGTTCATGTATTTCACGGAGAACTCGGACAAGGTTGACATAGTCGGACACCTTTGAAAATCGCACGACATTAGTGGCTGCACATATTGCATGCCACAATCCATCAACTCACGGTTGCTGAAGAACATTAATACGTTAATATCGGCTTTTCTGGAAAATGCATACCACATACATATTGGCTAGAAAAAATGCACCCAGGAAGCACAGTCTCAGCGGAAGAATCACAAGAAACTGCACGAGACTTTCTGTAAAAGATTTCTCGTTGATCAATAAAGCTTTTGGCTTAGGATATCATTATAGGAACTTCAAAGTTAACAGTGATATCTTGAAGAACCGTAATGCTAATAATGGCTTCACAGCCCCGAAACCCCTCTTTACGCAGCCTTACTGCACACTCTATAGTGACCTCTGTTAATCACAGAGCTATAGTCTTTTGACATTTGACCTTCATTTCCACGTGACTCAAAGATGCAGTACTGTTAGTCCAGCTGTACCAGAAGATCCCGCTGTTACCACTCCCTCCGCCATACTTGTATGCACCATTCAGATTCGCTCGCCCGCACTTGGAGTACCACCAGCCGGCCCCGTACAGAGACTTGTCGGCACAGTTAATGGTGTGGATATCATTGTCGCGGTCGAAGGTGGAAAAGGCCATGTTGTCCTGTGAGTTGACGGTGGTAGAGAAACTGTCACCTGCACGAGTTACACATGAAATAGCTTTATCCAGAGATCCTAAATGATGTTGGACTGATGCAAGCCACCTATAAACTTTAAAAGGTTATGGGATGTTATTTTTTAAGTGTGTGTGTGTGTGTGTGTGTGATATTGAACACCCTAAACCCAAAACGTATTTTGTCCCTTGCAAGATTTGTTTTCTACGCCATAAAATTAAGGCAAAACAAACAAACTGCCACTGCCTCCCAGTAGCCAGTATTTAAATCCTACAAATACGCTAAAATGAATGAAAATGAAGCCACCCGACTTTGGTCAGCTGTGGCTATGGCCATACCTTTTACCCCAAGCCGTACGCCTATACTGCAGATGCAAGCCGAAAAAAGTGTGTGTGAATGTACTATTTTATATCTTTGTATCACTGTATTATTGTATCACTGTATTATTGTACTGAATGCTCCCCCCTTTGAAAGGACTGTGCTGTCCACGAAAGTTCAGTTCAGTTCTGCCTACGTGCGTGCGTGCGTGCACGAGTTTCCGGGTGCTCCGCGGGCTCCCATTCCCTGTCTCGTCCAACAGCTGTACCCCTCCCCTTGTTTTTCTCCCTAAAAATGTTCTCCCGTCATTTCTGTTCTCCTCACCAGCACTCCCGCTGTACTGATCCACGTGCAGCCTGTAGGACTCGGTGGCGTCACTAATCCAGAAATGGTCGTACTTTGCGTAAGCACTGTTTCCCTGGAAGTCCGCCATGTCTATCCAAAGGGCACAGTTTCCGTGCGACGTCAGTAAGTGAATATTGCTTAAACCTGTCGGTAGTCCACAGTATACACACCTCAGTGTAGGCGGCAAAGAAAGCATACGTAAATTAGACTTAAATAACTTATCTGAATTGGTAGCTTTAAAGCAAAATATAACCATCTTACTGGACTTTTAAATGCGCTGGATGCAGTAAAGACACAGAGTACCTGTATTATCGCAATATATTTCGAAGAGGGAGGGATGGCCATGGGCCGCTTGAGAGGACATGCCCATCCTTCATAAAGATGCTTACCTGCTGCTTTTTCAAGCAAACGCGGCCTTCCAGAAGCACCATTTAAGTTTATTAACAGACTTCAATGTGTTAGTTGAAAATTGGTAGATAAGAAATCTTCAATAATATCTTTGGGTAAAAGATTAAGAATATAGGTATGTCAATTTTTCGTAAGATTAATTTGTGATAAACACCGAACAACGAGCACATTGTAACTCTTGTTGCAAGAAAATTAGATATAACACAATCATGTGACAGTCGTTTCTTATCTACCGATTTGAATAAAAACTGTGTAATTAACAATACTACGCAAAAAAAAGTTTATTTACCCAGCCAAAAATTGGCGGACGGGTCACCGAAGCCATTCTGGTAATCGTCCCATCCTCGATAGAAGTCGACGTATTCATCTTGCCTTCGCTGTATGACCTATCAGTAGATCACACAAAGCTAGTTTCAAATCTGTGGTCCACAATTATAGCGATCCTAAAAAAAACAGGTGAAGATCACAGCAAATTGACATATAAAGGTTATGTAATGATACCATCCCCACAGTTTTTATGGCAGCAATGTATTTGTCCGTCTATCTGCTGTTTGCCTGTCTGCCTGTCCATCCGTCTTTTCATCAGTCTATTTCTGTCTGTCCCTCTCTTTCCCTCTTTTTCCGTACCTCATACATGCATGCACGCACGCACAGACAGACAGACAGACAGACAGACAGACAGACAGACAGACAGACAGACAGACAGACAGACAGACAGACAGGCACAATGGCTGTTATACGCACTGTTCATTGAACTAAATATAAACACATGTGTTATCCTCAGGGGAGGCCAGCGCTCTTATTTTCATGCAACCAGTTATTGCGAGCCCAAATACTAACCTAAGATAATCAGATGCAGGCAAAGTCCAAATGATTATGTATGGAGCGGTGTAAGGGAAGCTTAAGCATCGAGGTTAGAGCGCAGGCTTCAGAACCCGAAGGCTCTGGTTCGATACGCGTGCGCCGCAGCATAATTCCCTCACTTCACGCAAAGGGTCAGGACCTAGGGTTAGGGAAGGTGAAGCAGCGAGGGAGAGGAGATGGGCGCCGCCCTCACGATGCTGGCCCACAGACAGCTTGTCTCTTGTAGTATAATCCCACTATCCTGGGGTCACGGGAAGTCTTTTTTGTGTATGTGTGTATGTTTATGCGTGTGTGTATGTGTATGCATGTGCATATGTATGCGAATTGTGCATGTGCATGTGTGTGTATGTATGTATGCGCATGCATGTAAACGTATTTAACTATATCTATATCAGACACTGTGGGTGCAGAACTGTAAGTACTATAACCAGGGAGGGAGGGAGGGGGAAAGAAATAAAACAGATGTACAGTCCAGCCGCCTGTGTCCGTAGTCTGGTCACAGTAAACAGGCAGCACGTTATCTCCTGGCAGATAGAGAGCATGCAGCCCACTAAACTGGTCGTATTCTCTGACGTCATCACAGCTTGCCGGTCTTCGAACTAGGGTGAGAGATAATGTTGAAATAATTTGGGCATGTATATATGAATATGTGATACCTATAGTTATGTTGCTACGCGTAGGCATGTATATATGTATATATAAATATAAACGGATGAGTAGTCATATCTGCAAAAATGCGACATGAAAGAAGAAAGGGGAAGGGAGAAAGAGACGAAAGGGAGGGGGGATGAGAGAGATAGAGTACAAAGATTCAAGGAATGATGGACAGTCACATAAACATAAAGGGCGGACAGACAGTCACATAAACAACAGTCAGACGGACAGTCACATAAGCATAAAGGGTGGACAGACAGTCACATTAACATTAAGGAGGGACGGTCACATAAAGGACAGACAGTCACATAAACATAAGGGGCGGACAGTCACTTAAACATAAAGGATAGTCACATAGCATAAAGGGTGGACAGACAATCACATAAACATAAAGGGTGGAAAGACAGTAACATAAACATAAAGGACAGTCACATAAACATAAAGGGTGAACAGACAGTCACATAAACATAAAGGGCGGACAGTCACATGAACATAAAGGACGGTCACATAAACATAAAGGGCGGACAGTCACATAAAGGATGGACAGTGAGTCACATAAAGGGCAGTCACATAAACATAAAGGGCGGATAGACGGTCTCATAAACATAAAGGATGGACAGAACAGACATTACACTTACTGGTATCCTGAAGCTGTCGCGCCTTTTGCAGTATGTCTGTCAGCTGCTGAAAGTATGCTGAAGTTGTTTCGGTAGGACTGGGAATAGACACAGGTGTCCTTGACAAGTCTGACGTCAAGTGCAAGAGGGTTTGAATCTGCAGCGTGTCATTTTGCCGTGCAGCACTCAGAAAGTCAAGGTCACGATGAATAGCCATCAGTAACGCGGTGAAGTTGTCAACTTTCTCCTTCAACTTCACGTTATCAGACACGAGAGCGGTGGCCTGCTTTTCATGTGACGTCGTGTGTTCTATAACGTCTGCCACCATGGAGGACAAATTCTGCACCTGTCCTGTAAGTATATAAACATCTTTCTCGAGCTGTGAGTATTCTAGAACCTGTGCAGACACATTAACGTGACCCTTCTGCAGGTCAGAGGTCACATTTTCTAGCCGGTCCCTCAGGGTCTGTTCCAAGCTCTTCAAACCAGTTAGCTGCAGTTTGATCTGGTCGTTTGCAGACGACAGCTGCCAGAGTCGTTGGGTGAGGTTACTGACCTCGGTTGTCTGTTGCTGCACATCGGACTGAAGGTGCTGGTTAGACGTCTTCAGACTGGCGACCTCCCCCTCCAGGCTAGAGACTTTCCCCGTCAGGTCTGTGTTGTGAGTGACTAGTCCGCCTAGCTGGGACCCAAGGCTTTCTAGCCTGGTCCTTGCCCGTGTTAAATCGGCCACTAGCACATTAACCTGGTCAGAAAAGCTTGTCTGATTGGTCCGCAGGCTTTCAAGTTCCAGGCTTAGCCGGTACGAGATGGCCGTCATATTATGCACTTGCGCAGAGGATGTGCGATTCAACGCATCTTGAATGTCGCGAACATCATCCAGCCTAGTTAACACGTCCTGAATTACTCCTGTGAAATTTCTGATGTCATTGTAGGCATTCTCTACAGAGTGCGAGACATTGGAACTGCGTGACGATAGCATGTTATTTTCTCTTTCCAGTTCACGAATCCAACTCGTGATATTATTGTTATCCCTTTCTACTGCAGTCACTCGGACTGTAAGAGAATGTATACCTTGGGTAGTATTTAGGGTCTTTTCCATTTCCAAGCCCAGTTGACCATCTACTTCGGCACAAAATGACGTCAAATTCCTGACGTCATCCGTCACCTGTGTCATGTCACGGTCGAGTTGATTGCATCGAATGGTCGAGTTAGCCAGCTGCTGTTCTAGCCAATGGACGTACTGATGGAGGCTGGTGTTGTTGGATTTCAGACTGCTGATCTCTTGCTCCAGAGTCTGGACTTGAGCTGTGAAGTTGTCGTTCACACGGTCCTGCTGCTGCAGTTTCTGTAGCAGGTCAGTGTTGGCTGTTGTCAGATTAAACACCTGCTCGGTCAGCGAATGAAGCTGAGCTTGGAAAGTGGTACTGTTGGAGGTCAAATTGCCGACAAGATGCAACAGTTCCTCCAGCTGCTGTGCAAACTGAGCCTGCATCCTACTGTCACGTGAGGCCGTGTCCGACATGTTCTCTGCCAGTTGGACAAAGCTTTTGTTCAAAGCAACGTTATCCGTCATCAAAGATTTCAGCTTGGAGGCCAGATCACCAGCTTCTTTCGTTAGGTTGGAATTTTCTACTTTCGCCTCCTTAACTGCTTCCTTGATTTCACGCAACTGATCCGAGACGTCGGATGAGGTCCGGTTGTCTAGCGTCTCGGTCAATTCTGTCACGGAGTCGGACAAGTTCTTCAGTATGGCGTTCTGCCTGCTTAAGTCTGCGGCGATGGGGTTATCTTCTCCTTCGAGCGCCAGAAGGCGCTCTTCAATCAGCGCCAGGCGCGCCGCAGTGCCATCCACCGTCAGGCTGGAGGCGTTTTGCACACCTCGACGAACTGCGCATGTTGGATCCATAGAGGTGTTTAGTAAACAGGTGTAAACGCCGGTCCTCACTGGGTTCTGGAGCGACAGGAAGAATGTCCCATTGCTGTAGGTGGTGGACACAGCGGTTTTTGAATCCGGGGTCTGAAGGGAAAAGACAAAAAACTAAGTTGAAGTATTAAGGCTAGGGTGAACTCATATTTTGTATAGTTTGTGGAGGTCCCTTTCCTTATATTCGCCTTCTAATCTTTCTGCCTGTATCATGATATTCTGCTTTCCCTCGCTCTTTCCGTTTTCAGTAATTCAGAACGCGTCTTTGTCCATTGTCTTTGCCATGCAGTTCGTCTGTTCGTCGGTTGGTCAGTGTCGGTGCGTCCTCGAAAAGTCGTCTGCCCTGGTTCCAGCAATGGCTTTTAGATAAGGGTTTTATACGTACTAGCCACAAGACTGTGACAGGAGGGCTTCCTAGCGATCGAAACTGACCACAAGACAGCTCTACGTGGGGGAGGCCGTCAGTTGCATTGGGCGCCGTGTGGTCGCGCAGCTGATGTACCTCCAGTTGTTTAGAAGTCAGCTCTGGGGGGACTGTGCAGATCACAGACATTATTCACTGACCATCAGTACTCATGAGCCCAAACAATTACACCTTTCTGGTCAGGCGCCATTGGTAATATAAGTACTGAGACTTAGGACTCGAATGACAGTCCCAAAAGAACGCAAGAGGATGTCGCACTGCTACAAGCAGTAAGATAAAAGGGACAAAACACGTAGTTTTGGGGGCGTGCACTTCCCGAAGACACCCACGCACCCACACACCCGCGCGCAATCAGCATTCACTTTTATTTGCAAGACACATTCTTTCACACAATAAGGGAACATACTGGTTATTGAGCTGCATTTAACAGACCGCACTCGCCTGTCACTACAAGTTTGAGCATCTGGGTGGTTCTGTTGCTGTAGGAGGTGACAATCACGCTGTAGTTGCCCGCGTGCTGTGAAGATATGTTGGTCAGGGACAGGCCGGCGCTTGGCACGTACTTCATGACCTGCGACACGTTGCGCGAGGCCAGGAATTGGTTGGAAACAAACGTTGCCAAGAGTAACGGGTGTCCGCCTGGTGTGAGAGAAATGTTAATGTTTTTATTTCTTTCGCAAAGTTGTCAACATGTTCTGAACCTTTTCTTTATCATCTATAGCGATTCTATTCCCGAGACATGTAGAATGAACTTGGAATTTTCACAAAACCCGATAAAGAGTTTCAGTAAAAGGGCCTCTTGTATCAGGTAAGGCAAATGAAAAGTCAGTGACTATTTATAAATGAAATGTTTAATGGCATGCACGAAACAAGCAACTCTTGTTTGCCGGTCGGCCAGTCGGTCGGTCGGTCCGCACCATGCTTGACCATTTCTCAGTTCTCAGTTTGGGATGCATCATCCACTTATATATAGCAGTCCTAAGATCTGCTCTATTGATGGCTGTTATACATAGTGAGTAACACATCTTTAGTCTACAAGATGCACAAGAAATCTTGAAATTAAAAGACGAGGTTTCAGACAAGTTTATATTTACTTACGGTCACATTCTGTGAAGTAACACACCTATATAAATACATTATACAGAAACAAGTATTACAACCACAAATGTGTGTCGTTCACACACACGCGCGCGCGCACGCGCAACACAACACTACGCACACACATACACGCACTGGCGCGGTTGCCTTTACCACTCGAGATAAAATACTCCTGCTCGTTACAAACTACTTTCTTTCCTGAGAAGATATTGGGGGTCCATGGCTGGGCAATTTTCCTCCCCCCTCTCTTTTTTTGTGAACGGAAGACCAGATATATACTCTTATGGCGCAGTGCAGCACGAACTTACGGGTCTGTGACCTGAGGAACGCAGGTCAGTGAACCAGAGGCAGGCAGGCAGGCAACGTGGAGTGACTTGTGGCCTTACCTTGCTCTACTGACGTGTGTTACTTAGCAAACCCTTACTGTCCTGAGCTGGCTTGCATAATCGTTCATAGCTGTTCATACGATCATAAAGGTGGGCGCAAGGCCCATTCACCTTGTATATTTTACGTACACCGTTACGAATGAACAGGAGATAAAAAAGCTCATGCAAGCCAGCCCTGGACAAAATTTCTCTCCAAGTAAGCTCTTAACATCTGCGACAAAATGCTAATTCACGTCAGAAATGCGGGCAAAATGCTATTCTACGTCACAAGCAAACCCTTAACATTTAGAATAAATACCCCTCGAGGTCCCAAGCAAACCCTTACCATCTGGGGTAAAGTACCACTCCACGTCCAGAACAGTCTCATGGGGTCCTCGAGTGTAATTAAATGGGAGAAGAAAATTCTCCCCTTGGCACACAAACATTTCACTTCCGTTGGAGAATGTAGATGTCCACTCAATGGCAAGCACTCCTTTAAAATACGTTACAATTTATGTGAAAAGACACCTGTTACTGGAACAATTTGTTCAGACATACACAAAAACAAAAATCCCGTATACTTTACAGTTGAACAGACACTACACTTCCGTTGGAATATGTAGATGTCCACTCAATGGCAAGCGCACCTTTAAAATACGTTACAATTTATGTGAAAAGACACCTGTTACTGGAACAATTTGTTCAGACATGCATAAAAACAAAAATCCCGTATACTTTACAGTTGAACAGACACTACACTTCCGTTGAAATATGTAGATCTCCACTCAGTGGCAAGCGCTCCTTTAAAATACGTCACTATTTATGTGAAAAGACACCTGTTACTGGAACAATTTGTTCAGACATACATAAAAACAAAAATCCCATATAATTTACGGTTGAACAGTTCACTGTCTGAATATATGATGAGGAATCTAGACTTGTTACTAGGAAATCGCTATCGTTTCGTCGTCTATGCTAGGAAAAGTCGATACATCTGTACATTATTGGATTTTTAAAATACATTTTATATTATTTTAGGCATATATTCAGTATTAGACTATCTTTGGAAATTCAGGTGCTTCTGAAGTAATATAACATTAAATTTATAATGTTGGACAAGAGGCAATCAACCTGACTTCACCAGTTTCGAATTCATCGAATGAAATATCGTCTGTCTTACTAGCTACTCCCCGATTTAAACGAAAGACAATTAGACTCGGTCTGAGAATAGAAAGCTAGGGTAATAATGTATACAACATGCATGGGATAACTCTTGTTTTCTCACCGTGTGTACACATCATGAGGATGCAGCAACACAGAGCCCTCCTCGCCATTCCAGAACAGTTTGCTGAAGAAGCACACAACAACATGAGATATTCCTTGTCGTTTTGAAATCATACACCACAAGTCCGCTGCCTGTTGTACTAAGGTTATGATGGCCGATGCTACAGAAAGCATAATATTACAGGAACGAGAGACAAGCTGCTTCCTTATTCACCATGTTTAGTTGGTGATTTTATACTGCAGCCTGCTTTTTAGTCTTAATTTACATTTTTGTACAATGTATTTATATTATTATTAAACTTATTATGTACCCACAGCAAATAACATCTCTGCTTACCTACTGGGATTTCAACAGTACACTTTTTGCTTTGCTGCTACAGATTGTGCGTAGTTAAGCAACTTACTGCAAACTGAACTTAGAGCCAGATATTTATTTCACTTGATAAAACTCTAGCTGAATTGCGACATCGACGATGTGTGTAACAAGATAGGCTTCTGTGGCTAGATAGATAACACCCAAGGGGTTTCGTTATCACTGCTGTCAGAAGCTGTATCAGGCTGAGCCGCAAGCTTTCCAAAGAGGTGGGGGACCAAGATAGGAGTACAGATCAAGCTTATTGCTCTGTGGGGAAACCAAGGTATGCACATACATGAAAATATTGTTAGCTTTTGACTACATAATCTATTTTCAAGGTTTGACTTTGTCTATCTGCTATAGATAAAGACGAGATACTGTCTTCATCTGTTTAAAACTTCTGTTTACATTTTCTGGTGAGAAGGGGGTGCTGGGACATCCACAGCACCCAGCCAAGATCGGAATATGGGTTATCAATGCTCTTTGCAAAAATGCGACTCTACCTGCTGTCTCAACCCCTATACATATGGATCACGTCTGTCTGGTTACCTGTCAGCATCCATACATGCGTCTGTCTGTGAAAGTCCTCAAGATATTCGCTGTCGTACGATTCTTGCTGCGGTGCATTAA
Organism: Lanistes nyassanus; assembly: GCA_004794575.1. NCBI lineage: Eukaryota > Metazoa > Mollusca > Gastropoda > Architaenioglossa > Ampullariidae > Lanistes > Lanistes nyassanus. The sequence goes on from SMGT01016054.1 coordinate 423,146, forward strand.
AAGACTGCATCCTGTATGAGCGTAGATATGACTCGGTTGTGTGTGCGCGCGCGTAGGTGTGTCTGTGTGTATGTGCGTCTGTGTGTGTGTGCGTCTGTGTGTGTGTGTGCGAATGTATCTGTGTGTATGTGTGTCTGTGTGAAGGTGTGTGTGCGTGTGTGTGTCTGTGTGTGTGTCTGTGTGTGTCTATGTGTGTGTGTGTGTGTGTGTGTCCCTTATCTGACTTTGCTCTGTTACTTTTCTTTACCATGGATGCCATTGAACAGCAATTTTCTAATAACGCAGGTTCGCTGCAGTATAAATATTACCAGTTGTCGCCCTTGTTGCTGACATTGTTGATCAATTTAAGGGACCCATAAACTGATAATAGAACAAAGCAAGAGAAAGAGAGGTTTGAGGCCATGGATACAGAAATGCACCCCATTTATAACAACACAATTCATCGAGATTCCAAGATGATACTTTTATTTTAGTTACGATTTGGGCTTAGTGTTAAAAATGCATATTTCCTACTTTCTTCCCATTAAAAACATTTTGTATATAACAGGAACTGTCAAGACTTTCCATGCTGTGGGTTTATATTTTCCAGGTGGCATGCACAAAATGAAAGTACTGTACGAAATAAAAGGTCAGATTTTCTATTTTCTTCTTTCTCCATGATTACTCAAACTGGACGATGATTTTCATATGTCATATTATATTCATAATCCAAACGTAAACACAAAGTTTCATCCACTGAAGAGTAACGTTTTATAGGCGTTTCTGACTTCTTTTTAAGAAACTAACCTTACGATGACAATAAATCTACTCAACTTCACGCACCCACACGCACTCGCAAATCGTGGATGTGTATGACGGCTTTCGGGTGCAGACAGAAAGCTCGCATGCCATTTTTTCTTTGAATAGTAAATTCAATAAATCTACGGCAAAACCCTTTTAAATAGCTCGAGAGTCATTTAGGCCCGAGACTTTATTCTTGAGTGGCAGTCGAAGGCTCATGCAGGATCCTCTAACTGCTTCACGGATGCGATCCGCCTGAAAAAAAAAATGATATAAGACTCTATCGTAAATGCTCCAAGGGCAAAGTTTCAAAGAACAGTTTTTGCTAGACCAGACGCACTTTGCACTTTAGGTGGACTCTGCAACCAAATATTTGATTGAAACAAGCTGTACACAGGTTTAATTTCAGTTTTATTGACGCTTTCTGCGGCCAAGCATTCGATCGAAGCAAACAGTAATGATTTTCAGCTTCATCTTCAGTGCGGTACTCTGCCTCTACTTCTTGCTGTCATTAAGTACTCTGCCTCTACTTCTTGCTGTCATTAAGCACGCTTCCTCTGTATCTGGTTGTTTGCTGTTAGTCATTCGGCAAATGGAGGCTAAAGCCAACGATGACCTGCGTGGTTTGCATTTGACATTTGACTTATCAGACCATATAGGTAAATGTCTGTTGCTTCCAAAAGGGTACAAAATATACAGGTAACTTGGCAGACAACACAAGCCACTTTACTGATTGACAGGGCCTGGAAACATGGGCACTTGTATCTGCACTTCACACGCAGACCTACTTAAAATACCTAGGTCGCGAGCGGACCTTACGAACACTCGCAGAACCAGAAGGGCAGACGCGAAACCTCGTGCAACCCAGCTCTGCACAGTTGAAAGCAAAAGACTCCAGCAAGTAATGGCGAGATGCCTTTTGTGTCTCTTTGTGACCAATGTCTGCAGCTGCAGCAAACATTCGGAAAGAAAGTAGCCATACTTACTTGCTCCAGCTCCGTTATTTAAGCGTTCCACCAAGGTGGTCAGATTTGCATTTTTCCTCTGTTCCTCAGCCAAGGCTGCCTCTAGCTGTGTAAGCCTGTACTCCATAATCAACAACCTTGTATCGTAGCCTTCCACATGCTTCGAAGCTTGTTCTGATAACAGTGTGTGGTTCTGTGCGCATACCTCGGATGTGAAGGATTTGTTAAGACTACAAATGTAGCTTCCGGTCTCAACTGGATTAAGAATGGCCAAGGTGAAGTTACTTGCAGTGGAAAAAGTGCTGGCGTAAACACGTCCGCTTGGAGTCTGAAGACAACATATTGAACACAGTAAGCACGTTCTTTCGGAGTCTGAAGACAACATATTGAACACATTAAGCACGTTCTTTCGGAGTCTAAGGACAGCACTCTGCGTACAGTAAGCATGTTCTCTTGAAGTCTAAGGACAGCACTCTGAACACAGTAAGCACGTTCTCTTGGAGTCTAAGGACAGCACTCTGAACACAGTAGGTACGTTCTCTTGGAGTCTAAGGACAGCACTCTGAACACAGTAAGCACGTTCTCTGGGAGTCTAAGGACAGCACTCTGAACACAGTAAGTACGTTCTCTTGGAGTCTAAGGACAGCACTCTGAACACAGTAAGCACGTTCTCTTGGAGTCTAAGGACAGCACTCTGAACACAGTAAGCACGTTCTCTTGGAGTTTAAAGACAGTATACTGAATACTGTAAACAAGTCCCCTTGGAATATATGTAGGTAAAATGTATGGTTTACTTGTTCGCTTATGCATGTATCTGTGCTCTAACTTAGGCATGTATGTGAGAGAGAATCACGTATATCATTTTATGTAAGTGTATGTGCTAGCTTAGGTTTTGAAACTTGAGATAATTATGCTGTAGCAAAGTAGCTATTCATGACCATGGATACGTATTGTACAAATGAAAAATCAAAGGGTTCGGATGCACTGCTCCATCCACCCTCTACAAAAGTATAATCTGTAGTAATCGTGTATCAAGTCATATTTTTGTACTTCGGAATACTATAAAGTGGTTATTATGCAGTTGTGTACGAATGTACTCGTATGTCAACCTTGAGCGTAGGTTCACCCTCTGTTAGTCACGCTGAATAAATCTTAAATCTTAAGATCTCTCACTCACTCACAGAATCCCAATTTTGATGAGCATACAGAACTACAGAGAATGACCATCACCGAACAGGTCCACTCACTGTCCACTCCACAGACACGGGAGGACTGCCCAGTGTGTCGAAGTTCCCACAGGTGAGCTGCGCGTGATACTGCCCCGTCTTGTTCAAGTACACCGGCTCAGGTAGAAGGCTGACGTTGAAGTACCCGCTCTCTGTACTCGGTCCCTCTGAAACACAAGCCAGCGCGCGGCTCTGCACTACTGCACATAAAGCAAACCCGTGACCTCCTGGTTACTGTGCTTACGGTAACGTAAGGTCCGTTGCTCGGCGGCTGTTACGTCACTGACCTGGTACTGCCATAGATGCTGTCTGTTCCGACTGTGAGCATTTCATCAGGAGATGGCTTTTGGGCATGTAGTGGTGACAATCTTTCGTTTTAGACACTCCAGACATCTACAACTAACCCATGTCACAAACAAGGCTACACAGAACTGGATCCTGGTTGTAGTAGCAGTGTTGGCGACATGTTAGGGTCAGATGCACGATCATGTGCACCCGCACGAGGGATTTATACAACAAACATTCAGACATGCAGTGCTCAGGTCGGAAACAGATACATAAGACCACTTGGAGAAATACACAACTATGTACATGTACAGAGCGGAAACAGGTACATAAGACCACTTGGAGAAATACACAACTATGTACATGTACAGGTCGGAAACAGGTACATAAGACCACAAGGACAAGTACACAACTATGTACATATACAGAGCGGAAACAGGTACATAAGACCACAAGGACAAGTACACAGGTATGTACATGTACAGAGCGGAAACAGGTACATAAGACCACAAGGACAAGTACACAGCTATGTACATGTACAGGAAGGAAACTTGGAAATAGGGAAAGAAGAAAAATTAATCTTATTAAATGACTGACTGACTGACTGACTGACTGACTGACTGACTGACTGACTGACTGACTGACTGACTGACTGACTGACTGACTGACTGACTGACTGACTGCGAATGAACTATTTACTAACCTGCGACAGCAAGAATCAGATCCTGGCGCTGCACTCCTGGGACGGGGACGCTTACAGAAGGAATCACGTTCACGTGCACTGAGTAGACGCCACTATCAGCTGACGTCACGTTGTCTAGGCGAATGCCAGCGTTACCTATTTGCTCGATCAGGGGGTGTGGCATATTAGGAACCACCAGAAAGTTTTCAGCCACCTGCGTCGCAATTAAGGTATCATTGCCCATCCCTGTCAAGCAATGTAATTGAACAAAGGTACACTCAATGAAAGCAACTAAAAGATGTGGACAGCTACTGTGAATAATACTGAGATAAAAGCATTTATTAAAAACAAATTTAAAGAATAAAACAATAGTATTAAACTGGTTTAATAATAAACTTAAACCCTTAATACTACGACCGCTACTTTATAAAAGAAGTATAATTCCCTGAGAAACATAATGGAACATGAACTATACATAAACTGTCAAATACTAATGCGTAGCTCTTCAATGAATTGTAAAGAGTTTCTCATTTGTCTTCTAGAAGATATTTAGCAAAGGTTAGTGTTATTACTTATGTACAAGAATCACAAGCGCTCTATGCTTATTTACACAGCTGTGCGTGGTCACCATCCTGGTAATTCTAAGCTTTAATTAGTGACCACTTTTATTAGGACTTTAAGTTACCGCTGTCTTCAGACCACGTGTTGTAAGCATTGTTTTTTGTTTTTTTTACCATTTTCTTGTTCTTGTACTGAAATACTACCCTTCTTAGCTTTTGTCTTTTTATGTCTCTCCCGAATTGTTACATCATTGAGTCAGCTGTACCACCTATATGACATTACCAGTCAGCATACATAAATGCGTCTGTTATTACATTACCATCACAGCTGTACCAACACTTGCCAAGAATGATTACAATACAATGGTGACTGTACCAAGTCTACTGTAAATCATCACATTACCATTTTGACTGAAGTACCACTCCTTGTTGATGATGAGTTCTTTTCCTAAGTCTGATGTAAACCTCCATTCCAAGGACACGGTATCGCCTGTGCATGCACGGATAACGCTGCCATTTTCAAACGTTGACGGCGAAGTCCAGTTGAAACTCCTTGACCCTGAGACAAACGTCGGTTAGGTAATCTCAACAGCCTCAAGGCTGTGAGTAGAAAATACAGCAACTGTAGGGGTGTTTCCAGAAAACACGATCACAGTCTCCCCGCCATCTAGCCAGTGAAAAAAATTCAAACCAATACTTTTGTAACTGAGACTTTTCTAGGAAGAGACCCTGGGGTTTCAAGTGAAACATACGTGGCCACGACCCAGAGCTAGCTGAAGACTTATCGATGTTATTGGAATGCTTGTCTGCATGCCAAGTACGCATTTGAAAACTGGAAGGCAAGAACCCTGTATGCCTGCCCTCTATCAGTGAAAAGCGATGGGAAGCATTGGATTGTTCTTATAGCAGATGCACTTTCGAGACTCCATCATTGATTTGTCTTGTGCGTGTGAGTGCGTGCGTGCGTAGGTGGGTGGGTCGGTGGGTGGGTGTGTATGCGCGGGCCTTTCCGACTCCTAATCCTTGTCCTACGAGGACTCTTGCCGTGCTAGATCTCTCCTTATTACGCATGCGAGTGCGTGCTGTCCGCCTGTATGTATGTGTCTGCATTGCGGTGTTTTATGCTGACTGAGCACCTTAGACCAGGATGGGGGGCCAGCCTTATTGGCAAAGCGGGGAACTTCAGTTCCCTTAACAATACGCGGGCCTCATGTGTGTGTGTGTGTTTTTTTACCTGGTGGTAGGAGCATAATTTACACTGGGTGTTTGTGCTGTATAGAAATGTATAACCTTAGATACTGTGAGATATCCTGCACTAAAATTACACGTAGAAAATAATTGATGTTCACCCTAATTAATGCGAGTTTGAACCTGTCTGTTCTTTGCCTCATTATTTTCCAACACAGCGAGCGACAAACAGCCCGATGAATTCGCGACACTCACTTTTCAACTATGCGCGACTTGTCCGTTGTCATTTTGAATCTTGAAGAGTTGCGACAAAGCAACGCTTGGTGCCCATCACTTCTAAATACGCAACCTAATATTTTAGAGCTCTGATCTATTTCAATTTCATTTTCGACTTTAATTTTGACACTTTTAATGTAATCAAAAACTACACAGAAGTAGGGCAAATATATTTCTAGAGACTCTTCATGGGCCATCTGGGAAGGCCTTGAGGGCGGCAGGTTGCCACCCATGCCATAGACTCTAATAGACTAACGTCACCTGCACCAGTTGAATTAGATTATTTGTGACCCACCTTGAATGGCCATCAGAAACACTACACACACTGCAACACTCATCCTGGGCATCTTGTGACCACGTTTGTCTGCAGAACCAACAACTACTGTGCTTCAAAACTGTTTTGCTCGAGCACTTTTATCTGGGTCTGGTAGGCATTATATTTTACCTTTTCAGCTTTGGTCTAGCGTGAGATCTGATAAGTTTGTTTGAAGTTTGATAAAGGTGAGGTTCTGTTTCTGTTACCCACGTACGCTGGTATGCGTGCTTGTGTACACACGTGCCAGGAGTGTAACTCGATTTCTGTAGTCTAGTCAACCTCCCTGACAATTGTTCGGTGTTAAATTGCTTGCACCCTGTAAGATAAAGGGCGTGTTTCGTCACCACGCTGTAGAACTGTCAGGAGCGGAGGAGCACATGTTTATTTTCATGGTCCGAATCAGAATAAGAGTTTACAGGAGGCTGAAAACAAAGGGAAACGACTGTGGATCGGACCAGTGTTTCTGCACTCCTACGTCATTTCAGTTTTGCTTCGATATCTGTACTCTTTAGTCTCTTATGCTCATTGCATCAAACAAGTCTCGATAAACCTTGCTGATCTCGCTATAAAATAATTTTAAATAAATTCTGTGCTTTAAAGAAAACAAAAATATATTTTGCAAACTTTCGTACACATTGATGTAGTTGTGTATTACTTTGCTGAAAGTAAAATTAGTAGTAACTTCTCCAGAAATGTAAATCTAACGTAAGCCTGTGACACTGGTTAATAACATAATAAATCAGGAGGAGACGGAGAGACAATAAAAGAATTATATTTGAGACGAATGAGGTATGTTTGTTTCGTTGTGTTCATGTCCATGTATTTACCAACAGTTCTGTTTTTAGAATGATGTCAGCACGTCAGACGTCTTGCGTTTTAGTTCTGGCTTGCTCGCTAGTTCACTGATCCTGTCCGTTTCATGTCCAGCTTTATTTTGCCGGCACTCTACACCCTGTGTGTGTGTGTGTGTATTTGTGTGTCTCGGTTTGTGCCTGTGTGTGCCTGTGTGTGTGTATGTGTGTGTCTATGTCTGTATGTCTCTGTGTCTGTGTCTGTCTGTGTTTGTGTCTGTTTGTGCGTCTGTGTGTGTGTGTCTGTATATGTATGTACACATGCGCAGTATAGCAGAAGCAATAGTAGCAAAATGTGTGTGTGTGTGCACGAGAAAGAGAGAGAGAGATAATGAGCTTTCACAACAATGGTATACAAATAAGTACAACATAGTTATACTGAAAACAGGAAACCACAGTAGTGAGGGGGAGAATAGTATAGCAGTAGTACAGGATAGGCCCCCAATTACAAGGACTATACTAAGTGATATCGATCGAAGATCATGTTTAAACGTTTAAACGCCCAGTGTGCGTTTAAAGTTAGAGCATTTTCAAACTATTTAAACATCTTTTCTATTATTAAATTACACACTCTTTACACGTCAATAAGTGCTTGAAAAGTGCTTAAAACAGCAGTGTAGGCGGGTTCTCTAACTGTTTCCATCTGTTCTGTGTATTTTTATACGCTTTTCAAACTCTTCTAAATGAGTAAAGAATTTGCAAATTTGGTTATGGAAAAAAGTGTTCAGATAATTTTCTTTTGATTTTGTTTGTGCTAGGCAGTCTATACTCGGCTACTTTCTGACTCAGATTATTTGTGTAGGCATTTCGAGCATCCGTTTGTTTTAAAATCACAGTAAAAACCGTATTTTTCTTTCATTTCGTGCCTTCGCATGACAGGATAACACTAAAGTTTATGCACTGCCTTGACGTCTCTGAGGACCATGCTGTCTTTCTTGAACGACATAAGTTTTATCCCTGAACGACATAAGTTATACCACTGAACGACATAAGTTATATCCCCGAACGACATAAGTTATACCCCTGAGCGAAATGATTTATACTTCTAAACGATATCAGTTAAACTTCTGACGAACTTGTTAAAAAGCTTATATCATGTCACTTTTCCATAGTTTTTTGTCACTTTTCCATACTTTTTATAACAAAATAAATTAAAACTGTATCCCTCCCCCTCCCCCACATTCATCTTCTCAGACATGAACAAAAAGATTATAATGTTACAAAGAAACACTATTGAGACGTCACACATAGAAGTCACGGATATGGAGGGAGATTTGGATTGTTTTTCTCAGGGGAAAAAAAAGAAGGAAAAATTTCTCCTTTGATCAGGCACCCTCTAGCATTCCAACGGCTATTCGTTTACTGGCATAAGTCTGGAAAGACTTGCGTGAGCACTACCCAGTGCTCCCTTCTGCACCACTCACCCCTGCAGTCCCCCCCCCTCCCAGCCTGGATGTGGCAGCCCCTGGCTCTACGAAAGGCCGACCTTGCTTGCTCATCTTACGAGTGGATCCTTCTCAACAACTCCGTCAGTGCCTTCCGGTTTCTTATAGTCTAACGACTGTCCGTTCTCTGGCACTCTTTTTGTTTGAGGATTTGCTTTAAATATTGAGCAGTCTTATAATGACTCCTGCCGAATTCCTCACCCAACTCACGCTTTCTTTCCCGAAGTATGGATACTGTTGTAACCCCCCTCGAGGTTACCAGACTTCTCTCCCCTTGCATCTTTTCTAGCTTGGGGAAATGCCAGTGAGTGGGGATAATATGTAGTCCCTCAGACAGATAAACCCCTGTCTGGGGAAAAGGTTTTTTATGTAGTAACCCCCCCCCCCAGATTGTTTTATGGGGGAATGTGTATCTTATTTTATGGCCTGAGTGAGAGGCAGAGTTCTGGGAAATCCCAGTGAAATTACCGGCGCGGCCGATTTACGCTATTGCGCGATAGCGCGGAAGGATCTCGAATCCACGTGCTCATGGGTACTCTGTCCATCAGTCATTTGGGCCCGAGGTTGCAAGGACAGCAGATTTGGGGGCATGGATAGCTCAGTTGGGAGAGTTGCGGACTAGCAGATGGAGGTTGCTGGTTCGAATCCTGGTGTGGCCAAGTATTATTTCCTGGAGTTAAACATTGTGCTAATTCCATTCGGTCATCTCCCCACACATTAAACTGCCTGTCCGCACTGACCATCTTACTGCAGCCATCAGTCTGGTGGTTCTTTCAGTGCATAGTTTAGTAATAGGACCCCATCCCCCATAGTGTAAAATCACCGCGAGGTGGAAGCACTGTCCCTCTAAATAACCACAAGGAGAGCAGATCTCTCCTTTGGTGTGTCTACTTACAGAGGTAAAATTACATTTTTGTATTTTGCATTTGGTATTAGTGAACTTGTAAGAGAACGATTCTTTTGCGTGCTGCACTGTCGTAAATGTATTGATGACGAAGTTGTGTTGACGCTTTCATGAGTCGGATTATGTTTTCCCCTGCAATGCATGCAGTGGGGTGATGTAGGTGTAAAATATGGTTACCATAAGAAATCTCGATCATTGTTTAATCTTTATGGGAAATGGAATGTAGACCGGGATGGGTTGGGGATGACGTAAATTTTGTTGAATTCTGTTTGCCTTTTTTTGCACCTATTGAGGCGCTATAGATTGCCGCCATCTTGACCACCACGTGGCCACTGTATGAGGTGTGTCCCCCAATATGATGTTTACCCTATTCCTTTAGTTGTAGGATTGCCTCATGAATTTCCGGGGTATTGAGTTTATGTATTGCTTGTGTTTGTGACCCGAGATTCATTGTCAGGTAGGTCTTTGTTTCAGGCCACCTGTTTCATACTCCCTTCAGTTTCATACTCCCTTTAGTCTCACACTCCCTTTAGTTTCATACTCCCCTTATTTTCATAAACCCTTTATTTTCATATTTCTCTTTACCGGAAAATCATCAGAATATCTATCTTTACTTCTTACCTGTATCTTCTTCAGTCATTTCATTTATCTTTTCCTTTATCACGGTTTCTCGGTTTTAGATCGATAGTAAAATAAGTGATTGAGTCTACTAGGGGTTTTTTTTTACTCTTAGTCAGCAAGGAGAGAATCTGTGTGTGTGAAGCGCTAGCCTCTTGCCCGAACCGAAATAACTTTTGTAAGACGACGTACACATTAGCGTGTTAATTCTCCGCTGGTGTGTACCGATTACACTGTAAACATCCAGGTTATGGTTGCGGCTTAACTTACTGATATCGCACAACATAGGAATTGTAAGATGGACCGGCACTCAAAGATAGATGGTAGCTCTTTCACCATGAAAAAATGGATGGCTTAAAGTCTTTTTACGAATTTTTATTTATTGTTCTCTACAGAATGTCCTTTCTACCCTTCCCATGAACTGGCCTTTTTCTTTCAGAGCAAGAGAGGGGTCGGGTGGAGTGGAGAAACGATTGACAAACAGCATTCAGTTACCCGGAAAACGTTCAAAAGAAGTATTGATGTGCCTTGGTCGTAAAGAATACAGTGTTTGAATTTTTATGGCGGCAATCCTTTGAAACACGATTAAAGCAACAGCAAAAGCATAAACAAATATTTAAAATGTCTTCCAGAGCTTTCAGTGTGCATTGCTACATGGCCCAGTGGAGGAAGGATTGATCGAAAGAAAGAAGCACTACAAACAGAAAGCAAGCAGCTGTAGACCGTTAACAAGGTATCACATCTCTGTCTAAAAGAGAAAATCTGTCATCGATTTAACACACTTAATTGTCTTAGTAGATCTGGTGGAGTTTACTGTCGTGACAACCTGTAGTTATATATCCCCAAATCAAGGGGAAATTCTTCTTATGTCCTGTGCCAACATGGTGGTGTATGAGTGTGCGTGCGTGTGTGCTTTTACATATATTTTTCCCTTTTCAGCATGCACAACTGTAAGTAATTTACACAAGACGAACTATAACAGTAGTAAACAATTTTTCAATGGCGCGTTCTCCGACATTTCCTATGGGATTAAGACAGAGGGATTAATAATAATCCCAGAGGGATTAATAACAAAAATAAAGACTCCACTGCACTCATCACAGCACAAGCAGAAGGAAGTTGTACCAAGACATACTCTGTCTTGGTTTCTTGTAAAACAACAACCAAAACAACAACCTAGCCTTAGAGAAATATTCAAAACAAAGACCCGTTCCAGAAAATATGTATTAATAGTTACTTTAAAAAAACTTGTTAGTGAATGACCCCCGGAAATATAAGAAGAATTATTAGCGGGACATACGCAGCTACTGACCGTATTAAAATTAAAAATAGGGCAGGTTTTACTGGCTCCAGAAAGCTATATACAAAAGTACACGTCTACAGCATATGTTCATTGTGTGTTGCATAGGATCGTTTCATGCCCTTTCCAGGTCTTAAATTTAGACTAAAAAGAGCTCCACCTCCAGGCCAGGTGCACAGTGCTCTGTCCTGGGCGGCTTACATGAACGTTTTTATCCCCTGTTCATACGTAAAGGTGTACGTAAAATACACAGAGCGAATGGGCGTTACGACCGCTCTTAGGACCAGAAGTGGAGATAAAGACGCTTATGCAAGCCGGATCGTTTGTGATCGTTTATATGATTGTGATAAAACCCTTTCAGTTATTTGTCTTTGTCTACATCGCAGTTTAATCCCCTTTGAACAAGGCTGTCCAGGTGTAAACACCAATTGCGTGTAGATCTATGAGAAATACCTTAAAATAACATGTTGTCATGAAAAGTTGTTCAATGTTTTTTTCCTTTCTGCAAACGCTGATTCACGTATTTCCAAGTTTTTGCCTTAAAATAAGAACAGTAAGTTAGACTGGTTATCGTTTTGTTGGAAGTGGTACCATACCTGCCACATATTTTCCCCACCCACCCACCCCGATCTTGCGCGGATCTTTATTTTTCATGCAAAACAAAACCCAGTGAGACACATGTGAGGATTGGTCCCGATGAAAACAGACGATTTACGTTAACCTGTAACACGAAATTGTGATGACTGCGTGGAAATGTGCATGTATACAAAAAAGGAAGACAAGCATATGTACGTAGAACCCCTAATCCCCTAATCTGCGTCAGTTCTAAGCGCGTCCTTCTTAAATACACACTTTGGCCGGGGGAGGGGGTTGGCAGACGATAATGGCGAAATGACGAGGTGAGTTACCTAAGTGTAGGGATGATGCAGTCAGATAGTCGATGAACATAGTACGGACAACAAATACAGGGACACCAGTCAACCATGGCTTTTCTTCGTTGATATCGCGCAAATCTTCCTCATCTTTTAAGGCCTGTATAAAATAGTAAGACAGGCTTCAGGGAAAGTCTGGCACATTGATAATTAGAAGAAATGCAAAAGAACGTCAGCATCAATTAATATACACTTCTACATTTTTTTCTACTGGACTGCCAGCTGGATGCAAATCACAGGTAGATCTTGCAAAGAATAGCGAAAACCGTCAAATGATGTAAGAAGAATTAAAAATCGAGAATTTGGTGGAGCCTTTCCTACACGTTGGTACTAGCGTACTGGGCTTTCCTACACTTTGGCACTAGGGTACTGGGCTTTCCTACACTTTGGCACTAGGGTACTGGGCTTTCCTACACTTTGGCACTAGGGTACTGGGCTTTCCTACACTTTGGCACTAGGGTACTGGGCTTTCCTACAGTTTGGCACTAGGGTACTGGGCTTTCCTTCGTGCCAGGCTGAGAGCCGAGTCCACAATCAATGGTTTCTATTACGCATGCGCCTGCTCTTCCGTCTGGCTTGTTTGTCCTCCGTGCTGTGCTTCACAAGTGCAGTTCCGGGCCTTTCTCAGACATGGGTACAAAAGGGAGATCAACCACTGGCGGGTCTGTCGCCTAGAAGAAAAGTCTGGATTTCTTCTAAAAGATTTTCACCATGACTAATAGTAATAGTGGACTTGGATCTTCTGAACTCTATGTCAGGATAATGAAAGTATTGCTTTTCTTGTGTAAGTATATCTTTCAAGAAAGTATATCGCTGTTCGTTATCAGAATGCAAAAATATCGGAAGACCAAGTTTTCAGATATCTGTAATTATGAAGGGCGAAGATCGGTGAAATCGAGCTGTACTCGAAAATCGTTAAGGTTGTCTGAAAGATTCGCCGACTGGCTTCACTGTGGACATTTTGCGTATATTTTAATTTTTATTCGTTTAGTATTTATGCTTTAATTAAGCCCATGTTATTTTTACATTACTTGTAGAAAGAAGATGTTACGAGAAAGCGATTATTGATAAAATAAAATACAGGTATAACAAATGATGGCGATCTTTACAAATGTGAACTCTTTTCACGACAATATAAAGCGAAGTGAGGCTATACAGACCACCTCACATCTTGCGTGACCTGCAATGCAATGAACTGTTCTGCAGTACGCTGAAAGGCGTATGCGCGGCTATCCAGTCTGCCCTAGAACTGCCGATAATCACCGTCCTTGTAGGGGTGTGGCGTCAGATCAGTCAACCTCTGCGTGACTGATACCACTGTAAACCGTGACTGATGCTACTGGCTACCTGTGACTGATGCTGTTATACACCTACCCGTAATAGCGGGACTTATACCGTCCTCTCGACGTCGTTGCCCGGCTGCTGGTTGATCGACACAATCTGTCGACTCCGGGCATCGGCAGCGTACGAGGAATCAAACCCATTTTCAATCAGTTATACAAGCAGTGTTTGGCTCATGATATCTTCCTGTCAGCTGCTGGACCGATTCAGCCATGAAAAATTCAGTTTAAAAGTTAGAGTTAAATTTCTTCTCGATAATTTGAGTCTGCACGCTTTACAGTCAGCAGACGAACATAGCCAATACCTCAAAACCACATCTCCTGTCCTCGCAAGATTTGTTTTCTACACTCTGAAATTAATACAAAACCTAGGAAGGTAGAGACCTAATATGAGCGATTATATCTCAGATTGCATGTTATCCTTCAGTAACTACTGTTTTATAAAATTTTAACATATATAATATCCAGCTCCAAAGACTGATTAGAATGACGTCATGACAGCTTGGCAGCTCAAGTCTAAGCCGCGTCTAGATTTTAGAGACAACTTGGAAATAATTTATGGTGAAATGTATTTGAGCCTGTATCCACGTACACCAGGGGCAGAAACTGAGAGCTAGATGAGTGAATATATACACAGGTGCATGTGGGCATATGTGGATATTTAATGTCTACCCAATGTATCTGTGTGAGAGAGAGATGGAGGGGAGAGAGGCATGCTTTTATTTGTGTGTGTGCGCGCTCGCTGGGCGTGAAGACTCCCTGAATGTTTTTTTTTCCTCTGCGGTATCAGGCGTCGTGCATGATGTACTGGGTGTGGAGGCGACCTGGGCAATTTCCGGTTGTCTGGAGCCAGCCCCTGTGGCTAATGCTTACCGTCACGTGACCGTGGGCAAGTTTGGCAATGACGTCACGTACAGTTGCTATGACAGCTATGTGCATGACGGCGGCAGTCTGTCCAGGCAATGTCAGCCAACAGGCCACTACAGCGGAGATCCGCCAACCTGTGCCCGTATGTATGGTGTCATTTCTGTCCTACTCTCCCCCCTACCCCCGCCTCTCCCTTGTCGGGTAGCTCCCTGAATATTCCTGTCGTAACTATTTTCAGTATTTATATTCATATTTCTTTGCATGCAATTATGTATGTATGCATGCAAGCATGCAGGTATGCAAGTATGTATGTGTATGTATGCATGCATGTATGGATGTATGTTTGTATGAGTATGTGTATGTCTATGTGTGTATGCGTATATGTGTATGTAAGTATGTATCTTCAAAATTTGTTCTTTATAATGTATCTCTTTCAAGTTTATAAATTGCCTATTTTCATCAATAAAGACGAAATTAGAACTCGTTGATCAAAAAGAAAGCAGGCTGATAAAATAAAGACAGTTTTTGAGTTTTCTAATCAATGTGTCATGCTTTTCAAAGCACATTCAGGGTGGTACTATAATGATGCCATCTCGATATATATCAATGTACGACATCTTAGTTTCTAACTTTTCTGAAAGAAACCTATTCCCTCTAATTATATATTATTTCTCATTTTTCCCCCTGCATACATATGTGTGTGTGTGTGTGTATGTGCCCCCGTTTGGTTCTGTATACGCGTTTGCGCGTCCGTGTGTCTGTAGGTGGGAGCTCGGGGGTACCTGGGTAGTGGAATAAGATTCTCGCAGATTAACACCCTGTGCAGGTCTGGTCCACCTGCGAAGAACTGGCAGAATTAGAAAATACCTCGGTATTGAATCTGCACACAAACTATCCTTTGGCCTCTCTCGTCTAGACTACTGTAGTTCCCTTCTAAGAGTTCTTCCTGATGATGAACTTTCCAGAATCCACTGCATATAAAATAATGCTGCCCGCTTAGTACTCCCTCAGTCTCGCCACTTTAGTGCTAAATCCGGTCTTTGTTCAGTTTATTGGCTTCCTGTCAAAAACCTGATTTGTTCACAAGACTTGGTGTCTCTCTTTTCACTCTCTCCATTCTGTTTCGTCCCTCCCTGAGCTTCTTTCTCTGTAACAGCTAACCCTTACTCTCCGCACTCAAGATGCTGTTCTTATGATAGTCCCTCAATATTTTCTAAACTCCTTGGGTAGACGTTTTCTGTTTTTGCCCATAACCTGTGGAACATTCTGTCTTCCATCCGCCAGACAGAGCCATTCTCTGAAAGAACCTAAAATCTCACTTCTTTTCAAAGTACATACTTGCTAATAGAACTGTTACTAGTACTGAAACACTGTCACGTTGTCTTGCTACCATTCCCCCACCCTTTTTGTTTTTGATTTATATATGCCTCCAAGCGCAATGTTTATATGACATTGATATTTCTTTGACAGCGGCTTTATGTATGCCTGGTTTTTATGTGTTCTGTGCTAATCTGTCTTTGTTCGGGCCCTGTATGTATGTAAACGGTACTAAATTTATTCCCGAATAACAAATTTTTTGTCTTTGAAAGCGCCGTTTCGGCGAACTTGGAATAAGCAGTTCGCTCCTGAGACGCCCGAATAACTTAAATATGACGGAATAACGAGGGGAAAATAGACCATTCGGTTTTTGTGAATGGGAAATTCAAAGAACTTATTGTAGAATTTCCGCCATGACAGGAATGTCAGCTGTTAGGTTGTCTTGAATAAACGGGACCTGGTTGATTTATGCATGTGATGTTTATCTTTAGTGTGCAGCTTTAACTTTGTTGTATAGCTATAGGTTTTTTAATATAATCTTCTTCCTGACCCCTCCCCATCTCGCATTTATTTTTTATTGTTAACGACTAGACGCTTAAAGCAAACTTGGAACTTGGTTTAGCGCTTTACAAAATAAGTTTTATTATTATTAAATGGTTATTAATAACAAAGTTGAACACTTGTAGTTGACTGTAGAGAAGTGAAGCCATTCCCAGGACAAAGCACATATTTCCAAACTTCTCGTGTTGGAGCCCAAGCAATTACACTTTGTGACTTGGAGTACGCCATAGAGTCCACATCTTCCGGTCCCCGCGTCGCCACGTGTTCAGCTGAACTGGGCAGATGGGAAGCTTTGACCTTGTACTGCGGAAGTAAGTGCAGTACATCTGCCTTCCCTCCCCTATCTCTGCCTCTGTTCCTGTGCTCCACTTCACTCTGTGTTCCCATCCGTGTCTCTGTCCCTGTAACCGTTTCTGTTCCTATGTCGCCGTCTCTGTCTCTGTTTCTGTTCCTATGTCTGTCCCTCTGCTCCCATCTCTGTCTCTGGTACCACTTCTTTCTCTGTTCACATCTCCGTCTGCCCCTGTTCTTATTTTGTCTCTGTTCCCGTCCCCATCTCATTCTCTGTCCAGGTCCCCGCCTCTGTATCTAGACGGCTGGGGTTTTTTTTTAATGTTTGCAGTAAGCAGCGTTTGCAGACCCATTTATATCAGATGTGAGAGTACACATGCTGATAGTGTGCGATTACTCTGTGTGTGTGTGTGTGTTCATGCGTCTGTGTGCGCGCGCGTTTGCGCGTGCGTGCATGCATGAGTGGGAATGTGTGTGGCAAGTAGGGGAGGACCGACCGACTGACTGACTGAGTGACTGACAAGCAAACGCGTGCACCCGCCACAAGTAAAGCGCGATGAACAAGAATTTACAGTAGTAAATTTTAACCCTGTTTAATTCAGACTTGATCTGACCTGATCAAATACGTGTGATGACTTTCCTACAGATTTACTGGATCTGCACAATGCTCACCTTTCGTCGAACGCCACGCCCCCCACACCCTGCCAGACAGAGAAGGAAGCGTACCCATGGTGGGAAGCTGCTATGTCGCCAACAGGGCTAGAACTTTATGACGTCGATGAAGTTATGCTAGACGTGGGGGAAACCATGGAAGGTCAAGGTCTTCTGATTTTTAACTGCTTCTTAGACGGTCGGGCCACCACACTATGTGAACTATGTGTGAAATATGGGAACTATGCCACACACCATTCCGAACAAATCAAATTTTCAATTTATTCCGCTTTTCTTACAGCGAAACAAGCGAATACTGGCATTCATCCGTTTGTGAAGTCACGTGTGATTTCTTTTGTAACAGCGATACTAGGAGTGTGCTTCCTTCAGTCTATTGAGAGGGAAGCAGTTAACACCGTTTTTACCACTCGCATGAAATTAGTTTCGAGCGCATTGTCAACATAACACATGAAATCGCGATTGTAAAGATAATTTATGCGAGTTGCTAAGGATTGTGATAAGAATATACTGAGACTAAACAAAAAGATGATATCGTCTGTTGTCGCCAGACATCGCAAATACTCTACATCCCCTCGCGTTTAGGCAACACACGTTGGCATTGCACATTAAGAGACTTAAAACATCGGTGACGAAGTTTATTGAAATCATTGCACAACGCTGATTTTTAACAACAAATTCAGTAAAAATGCTTAATGCAGAATCCGATGTTTACATAATGAAAGTAGTAAGCGGGTGTTTTAAACTCTCTTCTGCCTCGTCTCGTAGGAAAACTATCTGCTTAACATCCAACACGTAATATGTTTTCACTGTTGTATACAGGATAAATGGCAGGATGCTTGCTTCAGGACTGATACAGAAGGCAGATTTTATTTATTTATTTATTTTCTTTCAATTCACCCCGAGATTTAAACAGAAGTGTAAGATCGTGAAGTCACGTGAAGTTGGTCGTATGTTCAGATGACGCAGTTCTAAACGTCACTGTGGAAGGAGGTGCGTATGGATGGTGTGGAAACGTCACCACGTCCCCCAAATCACGAAACTATCTAGTAAAGTGTCAGACACAAGAGGAGCGTAAACCATGGGGATACAGCCTCCGAATCAGTGCAAGTTTCGTCAATGCGAATCTTGGCAGATTGGAACTTTGCGATGTCAGTGTTCAAGGTCGAATACACGCCGGTAAGGTTTGAATTAGCATGCCATCCCAGGGATGTGGGAATTCCAAAATTTTCACTCTCCCGACGGGCTTTGAAAATCACTAGCCCTCTGAAACTTCCAGAGGCCCGGGTTCTTTCTTTCTTTCTTTTTCTTTCTTTCCTTCCTTACTGTATGTGTAAGAGAAAGAGAGAGAGGAAGAGAAAGAGACTACACAGCAACACACGTTGCATCAGCCAAAAAAAACTTGAACTGCCCGACGTGGCAGCGACAGGTTTTGAATGGCCCGACAACACTTCTAGTGGCCTGACGACATCAGGCCGTTGTCTTTCTCCTTCCCTGAAATCCAAGACATTCGATCACGACGCTTTCCTTCCTCATTTCCAATCCTTTCTTTTTTCTGTTTGTTTCTTTTTTTTCTTATTTCTTCTTATTTCATTCCTTCCACTTCACTCGCGTATTTACACAAAGTCCTTGACAGTCACATAGTCCTTCTTTCGTCCTTACGGTTTTGGAAAAGAGGGTGTCTACTTGCGTAATGTTTTTCACATGTAAATAATAAAGCTTGTTTTTTTTTAATTTTACGTGGTAAGCATTCTGTCAGCCCAAAATAGACCTATTAGTTTTGTTCAAGCTTCTTTGTGACTAATCCGCGTGTGCATGCGTGTCATTGTTAGCGAGTTGTGACTGCATAATTAAATGTGGGCGCAACTGATTACCTTACAGATAACTGTCCTCTCCCACTTAACATACCGCGGCTTGAGATGACGTTACCAGCACAACCCGATTACATTACTGGGGACACAGTGGAATATTCCTGTGTCGATGGCTATCAAGCATTGCGTGGATCCGGTATTTCCCAGTGCTCACCTTTTGGTTCCTGGACTAACCCGACTTTGGTCTGCACGGGTAAGATACCCATGGATGCGAGCAGAGTGTGTGTGTGTGCGTGTTTTCCTGTTTGGGGGATTTTTATTTTTACGTTCTCTAGAAAAATTTAAAGATCTGCTATTGTTGACAACGTAAGCATAGAAATGTGGTAAGCGTGGACATTCTAAATAGACAAAAAAATTCTCAGTTTGTATTTCATCCCAATGTTCAAGCTGTCTTAAAAGATCCTACGTTTATTAACAAGTCTTTCCAACATCGATTTGGCCTACCTAGCTGAAGTAACTATTTTAGCAGCCTTTTTACGCTGTAAAGCAGATTCTGAGAACAACACTGTTAAAAATGTCGTCTATTTAAACATTAGCAAGAGAAAAACGAAAAAAACGTTGCACAGTATGATGAAATTTCATCATTTTACATAACTGAAGTAAGGAGAGACACAGTTATCTGACGCATCAGTCCCTCCCCTTCTCTCACTATAGCCAGAACATAATATTCCTATACAGAAGGATTTCTGTGCTGTTATCTACACCTGTTCTAAATACTAGGGCACATTATAATCATATATAAAGAGAGGTCCCATGTCTGTAAAAATTAAAGATCTAGAGAATTAAGTCTGCACCACACTCGCGGAATTGCAAGTTAGCACAGAGCGATCTGTTATCTTTGAGGTGCACCCAGCTGGTCAGAGTGAAAAGCATCAAATAAAAGGGTACTCTGTGCAAAACTCCACGCAAGTCGATCATGGACATCAAGTCAACTTAACATAGGAGGAAAATGATTCTCGTAAGATTTTGGTAAGCTGGGTCACAAGGATGTCACAAACCCTTTATCCCATGTAAGTCTTTGCTTAGAAATCCAAGAGAAACAATTTTAGTATTTTAAATGGATTTGCAGACGAGCCCAATTGTGCTGAAGGTCAACACGTGGAGGTGTATGCAGCAGAGCAAGGGTGCTGGGTGTCTACTGATAGCCTCGCTTTGATGACGGACGGTAACAGCAGCAGCTGCCACTCTGAGATCGCTACGTCGCCCATCAGCGTCTACAGAATTCATTTACGTCAGGAGATGGAAGTACACACAGTCACTGCACTAATTAAAGGCACGGGACGCCATAGAAGTTTTTTTTCCATTTTTGAAAAATGTGCAAAGTCAAAGTCAAACCACGTAAGACTAACAACATTGCAGTAAGAAAGGGTGCAGTGTTTTTTTCTGGCTGCACCCTTTTTAAAAAAAAATAATTTCGACCCTTGTTTTCTGTCTTCTTTAAAGTGGGTGATGCTCATGTGTTCTACTGTCTACGTTATCTCCATTGTTTCGTGTATCTGTGAGTTTTATCATCCTAGATAACTCTAATCTTCAGCCTTTGCTTTCCTGTCGTCGTCCCCCCCCCCCCATCTGTCTCCCCTTCACGCTCGCTTCTTTTTGCATCGACTGGATAGCTATGCAAGTTGCACCGTGTGTGCTGCAGGCCCACTAGTTTCTATGGAAGTGGCCATCCTGTCGTCTGCTGTACAGGAGCTCAAAACGTGCAGTCGTGTCAACGTCACGTCCACATTGACGTCTGTTGCCTGTGACCAGATGCCGCCAGGGGACGTAGTTCAGGTCACAGTGACTCGCCTGAACACCACTCATGCTTTTGATGTCTGCCAGCTGGGAGTTTATGGGAGGTTATATGAGACTCGTAAGTAAACTAACTGTACGTGCGTGTGAAATTCGGAAGCAAACTCACGGTGAATCCGCATGTGCATGTGTTGGCACTGATGATCTACAGCACAAGTCTGAAAAAAGAGGGAGAGTTCTGAGTGTGAAACACCATTATCAAAGGTACCATCAAAAACAAGGGAAGTTCTGAGTGTGGACGCCATCTATCAAAGGCACACAAGGGAACAATTTATCCTGCGGGCTACAACTACATAGAAATTTTATTTTCCACCACAGCTGCGACTTACACTAGTGTATTATTTACTTTCTTCATTCCATCATTACACGAACTCTATGTACAATTCTTTTTCTCCCAGAGAGTCTCTACACAAGTAGCTGCTATAGCCTAAAACTTCTCGTTCATTAGCTTGAGGACAAATTTAGCGTTTCCACTTGCTCGTGTTTCTGTGCAGGACTACAGTGCAAAAGGACCGAAACAGGAATAGAATACAAAGGAACCCAGAACGTGACCGTGTCTGGCAGAGAGTGTGTAGCCTGGCTGGACACATTGACCCTCTTGCCGATCCTGCAGCAGGATCTGCCTGACACCACTGTGCAGGACGCTGCCAACTTCTGCCGCAATCCTGGAGGTCAGTACGCGGGGCCTGTGTGCTACATAAGGAACAGTCAGGGAAGCTTGGAGCCAGAGGAGTGCAGTGTTTCCACGTGTGGTGAGTGGGTACCGTTACTTACTGGGGCTATTTGTGTAAAAACATGCGAAGTTGTTCATTTTATTGCGGTCTCATCTGACATCACGGTATTGCACTAATACATGCATATTAGCATTGCATTTCTACTTCAGTTCATATCTGGAACTCTTCTGTCAAATCTGTCCTTCACGACAAAGCAGCAGGAGCAGCTATCTGTACACTAGGGCCAGTAATGTGTTACAGTAGCAGCTAGTAGTACTTTTCTTTTAGTCTCCCTGTACATTGCGCATTGCTCTAATGATGGCGCCATCATTTGTAACGACGTTGTGCAAGTGACCAGATCAAACAACGCTCTCTGGGAGGTTGTGCATCTCCTTCCTCCACGACCTTGACCTTTCCACAGGTTTTATCGTTCACTTCTCACTCCTGTCTTCTTTGTTCAGTCTCTTTCTGAGTCTTGGCCACTCAGCTCAGTGATCTTGGCGTACACGCACGATGGCACATGGCATGGCGACGAAGTGCGACACCGCAGAGTAGAATGAGACAGGAACTGGTTGTCGTGAATCACGCTTCTGTCGCTGCACTCATTCCTGACATGCACATGTTCTCAAGCACCCTTCCGCCAGCATTACGTCACTGGCCTCCACCGATGCATTAGCACTGAAACAAACATAATGGAAGCTTACCTTCCCTTTTCTACTGCTTTCCTTTACATTGTTCTTCTAATGCCTTACTTATATTTTTTTCTACCGCCTTACTTTATATTCTTTTTCTACTGCCTCTGTTCATATAGACCTTTACATTATAAATCATAATAAATCATCTTCCCGCCGGATGTTGTGTGGCAGGTAGGCGAGTGTGAAACCAAATGCCTTGGGCCCTTGCTATCCCACACTCAGAAATACATTGACGCTGTAGGATTATTGCCCGCAAATGCTCAAGTGTTGACTACTTGTCACAATTTGTCTTAACTAACGTCACTAGATTAACTCTTTGTAATCTTTGACACGTTATATCCTGTGTCTGTCACCTTGTGACAATTAATGTACACGTGTACAAAGTAAAAGTATACACATCGAGCCACAAGTCTCGGTAGAAAAAACCTCGTCGTAAATGCGTATCGTCCACTGAGTGACTGGCTTTCTTTTTTCCTTTCACTCGCTCGCTCGCGTACTCACGCACTTACAGACACGCACCCACTTGCCTTACGTGGCCG
Source organism: Lanistes nyassanus (assembly GCA_004794575.1). NCBI lineage: Eukaryota > Metazoa > Mollusca > Gastropoda > Architaenioglossa > Ampullariidae > Lanistes > Lanistes nyassanus. The sequence goes on from SMGT01016054.1 coordinate 446,131, forward strand.
TTGTTTCGGATTTCAGCTGCTTCGTGTCGACAACGTGCTGACGGCCAGGACTACACCGGAAGCATTAACTTCATTTCCGACGGACGCGCGTGCGTGAGGTGGGATCTTCCCAGTGTTCCGTTTCGGCGCAGTGAGGACTTCAACTGGCCGAGTAGTGCCATTGGTGGAAGTAAGGCGCACTCTTTGTGTCGGAATCCTGGCGGGTCGCAGTCAAGTGCATGGTGCTTTGTCAACGACAGTACTCTGGAACATGGATTCTGTAGCGTGCCTCTTTGTGGTAAGCAATCAAGACACAGCACATCCAGTCTGTCTGCCTGTCTGTCTCTACCCTCCTCCCCCTGGTCCCTCTCGTGGTTATAATTTACTGACTGAAATCTGATGAATACACAGACATTTGAACCCATCGACGTACTCAGACAGTAAGAGTGAACAATTATTGCAACGTTTTTTGCTTTCCCTCTGTTTAAATATTTCTCCAACTAGAGGCGGTACCGTTTATACGTGCTTCACTAACGACGTCTCATAGCCAGCTAAGTCCCTCAGCGAAAGCAACGGCCCTGGAAGTCCTTGCGGCGACAACTGTGTTGTTGACGTCACTACCGGCCTTAACAGAAAGGGTCACGAAGCCAGACTTCACTGACTTCGGGGACAGCGCAAAACAAGCGGAAACATCGATGGGTGATTTGCTTTCATCTTTGGCTGACGAAATGTTGACCTCACAAGTCAAAGAACAGGCCGTTTCCGGGTCAAGTTGGAATTTTCTGTCTACAGCTACAGTGTCGCCAGTCGGCGCTGGACACTCTACCCTGACTGCCTCCTCTCCAACTCTGCCCGTACACCCGTCGTCAGCAATCGCCAAAAACACCTTGAAATGCGCATGTGCGTGCACGCATGGGGCGCAGCTGACAAGCCAGCAGAGACAGGAGTTGCTGACGTCAGCATTAGAGCAAATCCACAGCACTCTGTCTGTGGACAAGCATGGCCTTTCCTCCACAGTTCGCACCAAGACGTCTGCAAGGGACGACCGCGTGTCATCTTTAGCCGCGGGAATGACAGGAGTCGCCATTCTCGTTGTGGTGTCCGTTCTTCTGCTGGCGTCGGACATCTTATCATTCGGGGCGTTTCTGCAGAGATGTCTGGCCAGTCGATGCAGCAAGGTTAATAGATAAATACTTTCTTATACCACGCGAAGTCGTGTTAAGTATTTTCCAGCTAGGTAAACGTTCCTTCCATGGTTAAAACCTGTTTCATTAATCGTCATAATCGACAATCAGGACAATCACGGCAATCCCTATTGACAACTTGCAGTATAAGCGCAATCCATGGCCGCGCGCCGCCATTATAATCCACATTGAGGCTCCCTGAAGTACATTTCCGTTCAGCTGTGGGCTACAGTTTGATCATCTTGCTGAAGTTGTTGATCGATAAACCTCTCTCTTTCTCTTTTTTCTCTCTCTCCCTTCTTCCCTCCCTCTCCTACTGTGTGCGTTTACGTTTACATTTCGTCTGTTCCTGTCTCTCTTTCTCAACCCCACCTTCCCCCTCATGCACGCACGCACCCATGCCGCACGCAAATAACGGAGAACGTATTTTCTTCAGTGTTCTTTCTCTCGCTCGCTTTGTCTGGCTCTCTTCATCTACCATATAAGCACATGCTGGCACTTTGTTTATGCGACTGAACACAAACACACATAGAATGTGGTCTCTCAATGTTCCTCCCCCCTCTCTCTAGAGAGAGACAGAGAGAGAAAGAGCAACACGCGCACAACATACAACATACCTGCGAAAAGTCCCTTTCCGTATGGAGAAACCATCCTCTTTTCGAGAATCTCTCCGGCCGGGGGATTTCGTCACGTCTCTCGACCTGCACGAAGCGTACTCCCATGCCAACCCCCAGTTTCTCCCATCATGCAGTGCATCGCGGTACTACCGCGTCCACCTAGAAGTTCTTGTCTTCTGCCCGTCGCAGTTCCACGAAAAAGGTGTACGACGCTCACTGGTGGTGGTGTTGGCCCCAGGGAGTAGATCCAACCAGGTCCCGGGCAGCGGTCCTCGCCACCCTCCGGCAGCTGGGAGTGAAGTTGCGCCGTAACCAAAACGTGGGATCACGCTTTCCCAGGCTCGCATTCCCTGCCGGTGCCGGCATGGGACCATTTCTTTGTGTCGGCAGCCCTCCGCTCTCCTCCCTGTGAACCTCCACGTCAGGTTTCCTTACCTGACTTAACACTTAAAACAGTGTTCCTGGTCATGTTCGCTTCTGGCCGCAGAGCCAGTGAGGTTCACGCTTGTTCAGGGTCGGAGGCGGATGTCCCCCAGCAGCGCGATGATTCCTGGTCTCTGGCTTTCTTACCAGAGTTTCTGGCTAGGAACCAGAGGCCAGGCGACCCTTCTCCATCGGTCACCATCCTTCCCTTGTCCGCGATCCTGGCCCCGTCCGAATCTGAGTTAGCAAACTGTCTGGCCTGGACACTGCGTGAGTACAGATGCCGTATACGTCCATTGCGTGTCGCCTCTCAGAGATGTCTTTTCCTCTCTGCAATCTGGTAGAACGAGAGAGATTTCTAAAGCTTCCATCTCTCGCTGGGTCAGGGCGTGGGCCGCCACGCTGGCTTTTCAGTCTCACGCACCGAGAGACGTCCTGCTGGCGGCATACTGGCGGTCGGAGGATCCTTTTATTAACCGTCACCCAACACCTCTGGTCCGCGCCGTCCTCCTAACCCTGGTAAGTTTTTGTCTTTTGCATGGTGGCATCACCCACCTCCTTTTTGTGCTACTCAGCACTTGGGGTTATGGTACAGTATTGTGACAAGAAATACTTACCATGACCCATCACAACCCATCACAATCATTTTTGTTTGGAAGGTGCGTTTAGGGATCGCTAATTGAGAATATAGCACTTTGGTTCATGGTAAGTATCTCTAAATAAACAAATTTAGAAAAAGAAATTTGCATATATGAAATCTGCAATCTTGAAATACTAACAAATGTCACCTCACAACTAGGTTTTGCGTAGTTTCTCCATCTGCTACTTTGCAAACTAGTTGGCGACGTGTATACCATGAAACGAATTAGGTATTAAATGTGAAACTTGTCATGGGTACTCCTGGAAACCTTATCGAGATTTGTCCAATGCGTTTTCTGAGGCAATGTGACTGAGATAAACGCGAAAAGTTGATTGAAAAAACCATACAAGTCAATGTGAAGACCTTGAAGTTAGAATCGGCGATGGTTAGCAGCCCCTCTGGATCCGCGGTGGCGCATAATGTTGGCCACATGTTGTCAATAGATTAACTGGGCGAACCCCACTTATCCACACCCAGTTTCGAGGCAAACGTCTAATCCTTTATACCTGATTCGACGATATTGATCTTTAGCCAAGAAATGTACCCAGGGTCCATTCACTCGAGAACGGTCTTACTAATGCTGTGCCCGAGCTGGTAGCATGACTGTGTTCGTAAGCTGCAGGGTGTAAGCTCACAACCATAGCCGACTGGCCTTGGAAGAAGGACGCAGGCGAGGAGAACAGATAAACCTTACCGTTCGCTGTGTGTGCATGCGCATGTATGAGAGGGAGCGGGGAAGACAGGAGCTTGTGAAGTTTTATGGTTTATGTCAATAAACCAATTTGAGGCCTTTGCATTCGTGGACGAGGGAAAGAAGTTAGAAGCATCTTCAACAAAAATCGTTTCTTGATAGCCTCCCTTTAGTCGTAGAGTTTGAACCCCAACCGCCATAGTTACCTTGCGAGGTGTGTAACTACACCTGCATATGAACATTAAATGTTAATAATTTTGCGTTTGTTGATAGAATGTGTAGCCAGCTTTAAACAGCTTTGTTGATAGAATGTGTAGCCAGCTTTAAACAGCTTTGTATCTGACGAAATAAAGAGAAGTTGTAACTGCTTCATAGCATGTGATGTAGGCTGACATTTTGATCCTCTTTTGCACTTTTTAAAACATACCCTGTGACTGCCTTGGTTTAAAATAAATCGTCTCACCTTCTGTCTGGAAAAAGGTGTCTTTGGGTGTTGCTAGACATTTCTATCTTGAATTTCAGGAAGAATGAAGATGATGCTCTTAAGCTTGGCCTTTAAAAATAAGTCCAACAAACGCACCCCAGAAAAACTAGGTGTGCAGCATCGATGGACTAAGAAGGCACAACAAGGCATATGCAGACATTCACATCTGCATAGAACATTGTAACCACCTGGACACTAAATGAGGCGCAAGATTCCACTTTAGTATCTAACAAAACATGTGCATTCGAGCATTTGTACATGGGTATCAGACAGCATATGCGGACACCAGAATGTTACAAATGAGGCAATTTTGTCTTGCTTCAAACATATTTATTGAAAAACACCCAGAGTGTGCAGGAACAAATATTAGTGATATCTTTTATTTTAATAAATTTAATGGGAAATATGCAGGATAAGTTACTACGAATTACTACGGATGTCTTAACAAATCTTCTGTAACAATTTATAATCACACAGACAAATCTGAGTTTGATGAGTATATTACACATAGGGGAAGTGACAACAAATGGGTTAGGTGAATGCAGTGAATGTATCCAGATCATGATAAAGTGCTGAACTGTGTTCATTCCCCACACGTTAACAAAAAGGGTCATCTTTATATCTCTGAATGCACGATGTGTAATATGAAAACAGAATTGTGAAAAGATGTACGTGCAATGTCGAATACTAAATGCTTATGTCAACAAGTACTAGAGTGTTGAGCAAAGACCTGTTTTTTTTCAATGCGCTTAAAATGACCCCCCCCCCCCAATTTAGCTGGAGTGAAAGTGTGAGCGTGTGCGAGCGTGCGTGTTTTTGTGTGTGCTCAAATACAAGTAAAGAATTCACACCGGCAGTTCCGCGGACCCAAGCATTCACTGAGTTTCAAGGTATGTGTTACGGAAAATCGTTTAACTGAAGCAAGTAAACTATTCAGAACAGAAACACGTCACAGACTAAGACAACACTCTGCAGGTGTTTGTCTTCAAGATACAATACGCACAAAGTAAAAATATATATTTCTACAGCACGCCTCGCGTGCTCCTTAAGAAAAGTCTGCAAGTGATACGGATACAGAAAAAAGGCTTTTAAATAAAGCAGCATTATATCATCGTCCTATTATCACAGTTTACATGAAACTCATAGAAACGACGACTTATTCATTGTGTAGTGCATTGCAGACTACTTGATTACATTTTCTTGTACACATAGTGGGAAATAGTACATAGGTGTAACAAGAAGCTAAGACATAAGTGTATAAACTATGTTAAAGTGCTTACATGCGTGCTATAAACGTGTCATTTTAACGAGGCAAAATCTCCCACGGTTTCTGCACATGAGAATTGTCTTCAACTTTGCCTTTATTCGCCAAATTTCTATTAGCATCATAAATCAACCTTAAACAAGATTTCTGAAATCAGCTTAAATTTTACTGAAATCAAAGCTGTTCTGGTCACAATGTTCCAATCGCCAAGCAAAGCTGGTCTGATCAGAACGTTCCAATCACTAAGCCATGGAGTGAGCTCCGTGCAACAAACTGGCTGTGTCACCGGCCGGTCTGAATGTTCTAATCAACAGCCATGCTGCATTCAATCTCATCCGAGTATATAGGTCTGCGCATGCGTGCAAGCTGAGGCTCCAGTTTGCAGACTGTGCTGATTCCCTAACAGACTGGAAGTTAGCGACATGCATACTGGCAGTGCTATGGTTTAGGTCTGTGACAGTTGACCAGATTCTGCTTGTGACACGTGCTGATCTGTGTCTCGCTCACTTCAAAAGGTAAACCGGGCTTAGCTGCATGGGACATGCGTGTGGACCGGTACTCTCATAGCTATTGTCGTCATAGCGTTGTCACACTAGCTGTTGTCACCAAACTCACAAGCAGGTATAATCGTCACGGTCATACAATCTGCTTTTACGAGGGTGACACAAGCTGGCTTTGTCATAAGTGTCAAACGGTGTGACATTGTCATAACTGCTATACAGTAGCCGTTGTCATGATTGCTTCCCAACTCCTCCTTTGGTATCGGACACGCGGACAAACGGAGATGCAACTTATGAGTATCTAGTGCTCGTGCCACACAGACACATGCAACCTCCAAGAACACACATGTTGCGGGTGTCTCAGAGAGCATATTATGCAGCTTTGGATTACAAATATCTGGAAATTGTAAGTTGTTAGTACAGCAAACACATTTATATTATACATATTTGCAATATTTGCAAGTATAATTTAAATTGTCTAAAATAGATGAAAAAATGAAATGTTACCCAACATGCCTTGTTACAAAGGAAAAAATATTTGCATGGAATTTTAAAATAATATAAGACAGCATGTTCAGTAAAACAAACACTCTCCGTTCTTGTATAGCTCCCTCACTATTAAGGACAGCACGTACACTCCCACCTGACATAGTGCATATCACGTAGTTCTGGTCCTATACTAACCAATAGAATGAACGATCACATCAAGACATTTTCAGTAGCCAGCTGGCTATATTCTTTCCAGTCTTATTTTCCATTCCCAAGAAAGTTTTTTTTTTGCGTTCTTATCCATATAAGTGATCTTCTGATCAATGTTTTTTCATGGTTCGTAAACGAGATAGGAGCTCCGTGAACGAGATAGGAGCCTCCATGTAAGCATTCTATTGAAACGACTGGTTACAGGTACGGTTGGGTACTTTTTCACGACAGACAAACATGGGTTATGTTCTTGCAAAGTTGAATCAGATGCCACAGATAAAACACTGAAAGCCCCCTAATGGGGAAGAACAAACACATTTCCCGAAGAGAAAGGTTTTCTTTACCAGTCCAGAAGATGCATGCCGCATTAACTACAGAATGGGGCAGGACAGGCCCACTGATCAGCCCCACAGCCCCACAGCCCCACACTGTGTTCTTACATTTCCAAACTAACGTCTGTTCTCATGTCTTCCACTCGCAGAAAGTTCTAGCGGTCAGTTCAAGTCCTATATTTCCTTAAGTGACTCATCAGTATCGAGACACCGAATGTTCCACTGTCCCAAAAACATGTATCGGTTGTAATACGTCACATCCCAGCTGGTTTTTACCTTCCACGTTCAGAAATAATGTATTTATCTACAGGACATCTTCAGCCCCTCTAACATTTGTTCCGATATCCATGCTAAGCTTGTCATATTTGCAATGCTGGTATCAGATTATCAAATTAAACTTTCCGTCGCGTGTATAAATCCATCCATCTCGTAAGGCCTACACATTCACGAAACGAGGGAGTGAGATTTACGGTGACACGTGAACATTTTTCATGTGCATGGCTCAACACACGTACGTACATACCTATGAACTTAAAATACTCAGAATCTAAGTATGCACACATTTTAGTAGTACATGCAGCACCTCAGTACTTACGATATGTACATGGTTCTCTTATTTACACGATTATCACTCATCTTATCACAGCTGTCACAGGGCTTATGAGCTATGAAATTATACAACACATTTAAGTATAACTCAAAATAATCACAATTGTCTTAAAGTCATAATGAAGATAATGGTAAACTTATGATGCAGCCATGATTGATGCAACATTGTGAATCTTTAAAATTCCACACGTGATTGCTACATTCATGCTCAAAATAATTGACCACTTGCTGTGCAGTTCATTTATAAGTAAGCCAGACTTAAAACGTCAGATATTGTCGCGAGATTTCAGTGGGAGAGCAGCAGCAAATGCGAGACGCCATGTTACAGTGTTCCGTCAGAAGCGGGCAGCCTACTGGCGCAACAGTAAACCGTGTGTCTATCAGACAGCGAGGGTCGAGAGCCGTGGGTTCAGATTTCGCTGGTGTTTTTCTTTTCTCCGGATGTAACACGTGTTTTCATGTGAAGTTGTTTGCTGTGATACAGCTAAAGCTATATATCAGCATGAAAACAGTCCTGGAAAAAACTTCTGGAGTTTTAAAATATCCAAAGCATGATTGTGAACAGCGTTAAAAAATGTTTGCCTGCAATAACTTCTGTCAGAAACTTCTCATAAATAAGAACAGGAATAACCTCTGCACCTTCTACTATAGTGACATTTCAGATTCATAAAGGGTCTTGGAACAGTGACAATAGCCGAGACGACAACGATGATGATGCCAATGATGACAATTTTGTGATAATCAAAACTGTTGACATGATCATTGTGGACTGTCTGCATAAACATCTAACAACGCAAAGTCTACAGAATATGTATAATCAAGGAGTGAAAATATACTTCACGAGATATTTGTTTGTTTACAAACCAAACGGCGTAGATCACTAACGCCGTGTATAGAAGAAATCAGCAGCCTAATTAAGATATGAATGATGTCAGGAAACACTGGATGAAATCCCTACAGTAAAACAAGAGTCTTTAATGGAACTAAACGATTTGAAGACAACATTGTTCTTGGCATTCTTTACTTAGATACCAATTCCGAAAATTAGTCTCGTTGAAGACTAGAGTTATCCTCAAAGTGATCAAAGATTAGATTCACGATGTGTACGGTAAATAATAACGACAGCGACCGTTGTATCGTTGTTGCTCCCGCTACAGCTAGTACAATGACGACGATAACAACGCAACAAGTATTACTTTTGTTTATAAATGTACGACTTTGCAATGATGCAACAGAGAGAAGTAATTTCGTCGCAAGACCTGCAAAGCCTAGTATTACTCAGGCAGACTTAGATCTTCTAGGTGCTGAGTTACCCCCCCCCCCAACAATTGTTTTTGGTCAATTCTCTTTATCAAGAACATGCATTCCAAGAATAAAATTTTTATTTGTCGTCTTGGACAGATGATAGGAGGAAAATACAGAAGAAATACAAAATAAAAACAGGTACACAATTTTTCTATATTGTAATGATTAAAGGAATTATCGCCAACCGCAAATGAAATCCGAGACACCGGCGTACAGTGAAAAGACACTATAAATTATACTCCTGTTATCCTTGCCCACCCACCCACCCACCCCCTTTATCTTTTGGCTGCACATGACGTTCCCCTACCGATATAAAAGTGACTTAAAATGTCAAAAATACAGTGCAGCAACATGTTGCTAGTCATTTGAAGGTGTAGCATATTGACTGCCGGTCCGTGATCAAACACTCAGCAGAGTTCTATGATGCCTCTAATAATGCAGATCCAATACACTGAAATTAGCCGCGAGTACAGTGACATGTAAAGTGCATTCTACTTCTTGTTCACGCAATCCGTATTTGTCTCGGGGAGATCGTTCATTCCTACGAACAGGAATTTTCACGGTGTTTCATTAGTCTGACGATATCACGGATAGGGGCTGTGTGTGCGTGTGTGTGCGTGCGCTTGTGTGTGTGCGCGCGCTTGTGTGTGTGCGTGTGTGTGAGTCTGCGTGTGTGTATGTGTGCGTGTGTGTGTTTGTGTGTGTATGTGTTGAATGTAAAGAACGCGAGGAAAAGAACAATACAAGTCGTGATCTGTTATCCCATCTCTCATATCCTTTACTCCCCTCTTTTCGCTTCACTCGATCACTAACTCACTCACTCCCTCGTTCACTCACTCACCCATCCACCCACCCACCCACTCACTCATACCAACAAATGTACGCACGTTATATGTTAAGGATACCACAAGAAATGGACAAGAAACTACCAGCATGTGATTATTTTGTAGATGCTGAAGTGAACTGACAAAACCGTAAGCAGAATAAAGCACAGAATTCACTACCGCTCACACAAGATATTGATGTCTACTAGTAATACCGGTGGATTTTAGTGATACAGATGGATTATAGCGATACTGATCGATTCTAGTGATACAGACGTACTCTAGTGATGCAGGTGAATTCTAGTGATACAGATGGATTTTAGCCTGTGCATAACAACCCTGGAGTTAACTTTGACAATGAACTATATCTGTGTGCTTAACAAATTGACATAATTCCTAGAACTTCAGCCTGCACTACAAGCAGTAAACAGTCATGGGATGTGCACATACTTGCTGTCTTGTGAAACCAGAGCTATAGTGGTCACCACCAATGTGCAAAATAACAGTGGGTGTTTCTTCTGGCTAGATGGTGGGGGGCTCGTGTTTCTCAGCCCCAGCGGTATTGAGTCAAATTCAACAGATGGAGCCAAAATTTTCAGAAAACTCCAAACACACCGACCGGACACTCGGGTTTCCGGACTAGAATACAGAGCGTCCGACAGTACCCACACTTGTCCGATTAACAACATAACAACATGCGTTTTCTTGCGTGACAATTCCTCCTTCCTCGATCTTCACCACTCCCGTGCACGCGCGGGCACTCAGACGAATGCAAGCAGGCGCGCACGCACAATCAGAAATTCAAGTAATATACATGCACGAACTACTCGTCTGACGGCTGTCACCATGACTACAGCACAACGCCTGTCGCCCTCGGTGCGTGTCTGTAGCGCGTCTCTCAGCACACGTGCAGCTCATGCGTTCTCCGTCATTGCCTGCACCCCCCAGAAGTGCACAGAGACACGGTTGAGAGAAGAAGAAATTACTGGGAGGCGTAGCGAAGGGACTCGGCTGTCTCCGCCTGCTATCTGACGGAGAGACCTCCCCTCTCGCCCAGCAGCCAGAAGGTCGTGATCACTCCCTTGCCCTGCAACAACGTGACATCACGTGCTCACTCCTTCGGCTGCAGACAGCATCTTTACCTTAGCTTATAAAGTAACCTATGTGTGAGAAAGGGCAGAGGGTACTGGGTCGAAAATGCTATACCTGTCTTCTAAAGGTTTTGAAGGAACTGAAGACCATTGGAAAGACCTGGAACGAGGTCAGCTGGCTCGACCAGGACCGAGAGGATTGGAGGAGATTCGTTGGTGCCTTATGCTCCACGAGGGAGTGAAGATAATAACTAATACATGTACATGTCTTCACGCTGCCCACGGTGCATGACCCCAATGGCCGTTATACCCCGAGTGAGGAACGAAAAACGAAACGAAAGGAAAACTTTATTGTCTCTGGCCACGTGGCCTTTACAATGGGAGATGAGGACGACACACAGTATTAACCAGTAATTGCATACTTAGAGGCAAATGATATGATGGCTGTAGTAAACATTTACATCCACGCGAGTTCTGGTGTGGACAGTTATCTGGCATTGACCCCGAGTGAGAAGCGTAGAAACGTTAATGTGCCATCTGTCACTACACACGCCACGAACAGTTTGCCTTTGTTTGCCAGAGAGTGTATCTAAGCAATGGCGCTTACAGAACACTCAAAAGCAACGCGCACGTGCGCACACAAACACTCCTTTAAATGCACACACAGGCGCACGCACGCCCGGACGCACAAACACACAAACAGTACAGCCGGTACCTTCATCTCTACGTCTCCCCTCAACTCTGTTTCAAAAGTGCCAAATGTATCCAGAACTTCTTTCGTGTGAGGGCTAACGTGGATCTTGAGAGCTGAAACACGAAACCACATGCAGAGAGCAAACTCCGATACACTACATTTTGTTTCATCGACATCAGCACTTAGATCCTAGATATGCAGAGACTAGAATGCGCAACAATAAATACAAACAAGAAGTGACGTCATTGACACAGCAGTTCCAGCCAAAAGACAAGTGCATGCAGGCCACAGTCACCCTCTCAAGGCAAAGAGCGGGCATTCAGTTGGAACAAGACAAAATGGCAACCACAAAGTTGCCTTGTAAATGTTTTTCTGTTCTAAATCAACCTGGGGGGGGATGGAGTCTGGAGCCGATGGAGAATGCACAGAGAAGGGAAACTAAGTGATGCGAAAAAAAAAGCATGGAAGAGGAAAGTGGAAATAGTGTTGGGGGAGGAAGGGAAGGAAGGAGGCAAGGAAAGGGGAGGTTAAAAGCACAGAAAAAATTGAGGAGATACTGACGCAGGCCGTTGGACTCCATTCGAGATGATGTGTTGACAGTGTCGCCGAACAGACAGTAGCGTGGCATCTTCAGACCCACCACCCCAGCACACACAAGACCTGCAATGGACACGGATGACAGACTGACTGACCTTGTGCAGGTGACTGCTTGAATCAATAGATCGATTGACTGCTTGGCTGCGTATCAATCCCAATTTACAATATTATAATCTCAAGCTGTAAAAAAATAAACTTCAGCACGAGTGGCTTGAAAAACACCAAATACGTAGCACGCCCAAACTCTGGGCACGGACAAGGATTGGGCTGAATGAGAGTTTGTCCTCTCCTTTTGTAAAGATTCAGGTAACAAAGGGTGAACGCGTCTTTCGACCGCTCTCATTACCTGAAGGGCAGATACGAACGCTCATGCACCCATCCATGGAGTTGAAATTTATTTCGAGAGATTAGTTTCAAAACTGTCTCTGATCTGTTAGCGTGATACCATATGCAGCAATTCCGAGTATATCGTTCAGATATTTTCAGATGTCCGGAATTGTCCTTAAGACTTCTGCAGTACTTTGTCAGACATCGATCTAAAATAAAAAGCGTTAGGTTATCCACTATAATTGTATTCATTTCCTCATGCAAATACCCATTCACCACGCGCGACACAGAAAGGGGGGGATGGGGGACAAGAGAAGGAAAGAGCCAGAGCACAACAGAAGAGATTAATGGAAGAGACCAAGCAGGCAGGCCTGGGGATAGGGCTTTAGAAAAATAAGTTTCTTCCCCGATATTATTGAACCATGCTATATAGGGATCTTCAGAATTAAGTCCTTCTTTTCCGTTCCCGCAGAAAAAAAGACTTAACGGCTGTAATGCCCGTGAACATGTCTTCAAAATTGAGATATGCGGGATAGCGAACACGAACGTGAAACAAAAAGCGCCATTATCTCTGCTTGCTGTTTTTAAAACGATTTTGGAGTAGAAGGTTTCCTTGCAGAGGCTCTCAGAAAAATGTCTTTTAAAAAATGGACAGCTCGCTGGAAGTAGCAGATTACGCGAAAATCTCTAAGTCCGGCGAAAGCTCCACTAACAGCAGGACAACATCCGGGTTTCACGAGACAAGGAAAATCATGCCAATTGTCACGTGCCTGGGGACCTCTGTCCGGCCCTTCCACATAAAGCAGACACAATTCTGGCACGCGCCTCCTGGTCCCTGGGACTTAAAACTCTGGTCAGGGTTCTTGCACCCAACTGTCCTATATTGAACCATACCAGACGTCCTCGGAAAACAACAGAGATCCCGTTTGCTGTAGATTTTTTTAAACATCTACGCATGCAGGACATGCCATATGAGTCTCTTCTAGGAACAGCTATGTAATCATTAATTGCGTCAACCAGCATCGCTTACCGCGAACTTGTTTATCTGTCCTATGGGCAAATTGGCGGAGTGGGACAGACGGCTGATGGGAATTGAACAGATGTGACAAACCCTACTCCCAGAGAACTAACTGCTAAAACAGTGGCAAACACGGAACAACTCAAAAACTGGACAGCATTAGAGTTAAGGAGGCAGATAAGGAGAAGAAAGAATAACCGGTTAGTGAAAAGTGAAGAAAGAGCTGTCGAGACTGGGACAGCGGGAACGTGAGTACACACCTGTGTGTAGGCCGATTCTGAGGCGCAGCTGGTCGGCGGGCCGGTGACGAATTTTGAAGGACTTGACAGCATTGAGCAACGACAGTGACATGCGGGCGATCTCACGCGCGTGCAGGTTGCCGTTACGTATAGGCAGTCCAGACACAACCATGTATGCATCTCCTATGGTCTCCACCTGCAAGACGTCGGCAATCAGGCATGAACTGTCTTGCCAAGTCGACATGTGATCCACTGTGCCTAGTCACTAAGCAGGCAACAAAATTGCAATGCTGCAGATGATGTCACCAATGCAACAGCAAATCTGTGATGACGGCGTGCGACAGAAGTATCTACTATAATACTTTTAGTGGCTGGATGCATGAGATGCAGAAATCAAGTAAATAATACCGATAAAATACACTGTAGTCTTTAACAAAGAATAAATGAGGACAGAGCGCTATAAATCATCAAATGACAACCCCAACAAAGTACTGGCAGCGCTAGACACAACCGTATGCTGACGTGTGCAATCAAGGGAGCCTACCGTACCCAAACACGTAGCAAAGAGAGAGTCGAAAGTAAGGAACGTGGCAGATCTTCAAAAAAGATCTTCCATCCCTTTCTTTTAAACAACCCTAGTCTTCACACAGCTAGCCCTCGGTGTACCACGTGTGCATACAGCGAATCCCTGTAGTCTTTAGTTAATGTCACGCATACAATGAAGTTTTCGCTTGGTCAGTGTGGCTCTGTAGACTCTGTGTCTAGATATCCTGGAGGCATCTAACGGTTGAAATATGAACTGGGAGCACAAAGTGGACAAAGCAAAGTCACGAGTTGGAAGCAAAGAAAGAAAGAAACAAGCAAGACTCCTCCCAACCACCCACCCACCCCTCTAACACACGCACACACACACACACGCGCGCGCGCGCGCGAACACACACACTTACTTTGGGTGGAGTCCCTGAAAATCTACATAAACTTCAAGGCTATAGGTAAGGCCACTACAGCACTGAGAGAGATGAAAAAAGGCAAGAACTGGACTTTATTAAGGGAGGGCAATGGAGCAGCCGGTAAAGAGCTGGTCACCAAGCCAGGAGGGCCAGGAGGTTAGCACGATGCAGGTTTGTGTTTGGTCGCCAATACGCCGCTAGATGTTCCATATGCACTTCTGCTTCCTCCTCCCTCTATCCCTTAACTGCAAACTGGAAGGGCCTTCCTTACTTATAATCCAGCCTAAGATTCTTATGAGCCTAAATACAGGTTGCCAGCAGCTAATAACTACTTGTTGCTCAATGTTGCTCCGGCATATTTTCAATCGTGAAACAATGAACACAGCAATTTTCTTCCATGGGAAATTTTTTTGAGGATCGATTTACAGTCGACATAATTTATACACTTCACAAGTGATTATTTTTCTGAATTGTTTACACCTCTAAAAAAAAGCAGTAAAAATGTCGCCCAAAGGGAACGGAGTACCTTGTAAACGTCGTAGTTTTCGATGATGGAGTCAAAGGTCGTGTAAAGATCGTTCAAGAGATCCACCACCTGTAACAATTTTTGGAACATCTGTATCAACGTTGTCATAGCAGCCCCCTGGTACAACAGACAAGTCGGTCTCACCGTAGTATTAACCAGTCAATGTTACTGCCACTCTGCTTATCATTGCCACTCTGCCACCATATCATTGCTGTAACATTGCTAAATGCCTTACATGCCTACTCGCGCCTGAGTGGCGTTTTCAAGAGCTCAGTCTGTAGCACACACCTGCATGGGCGTGCTCTCTGCTGACATGGCCGTGAAGCCGCAGATGTCGCTGAAGTAGATCGTGACGCTCTCAAACGTCTCCGCTTTGACCACTTCCCCGCGGATCAGCTGGCCCGCTACTTGCCTGTCAGCACACACGTCATGTGAGTTGTCTCAGGCATGTGAGAATGTTGACCGTGACACTGTACAGGGACTCTGTATTGTGAGTGGAGTGGCATAATGACTGGCTGTATGTATATGTTGCAGGTAGGGCGTGCTGACGACAGTGGGTGACAAATTGACAATAACAAGGACTGTCACACCAAATCAAGGCGCGTGCGTCTGGACATGACGTCGTCATAGTTGGGGGTTTGGTGGGGAGAAAATACCTGAGCAACACGGAGCACAACAGAGTGTGTGTGTGGGGATGGGTGGGGGTGTGTCGCAAGCGCGCGTGGGGCAGGTACAGCAGAAGGTGGGAGTGCGTGTAGGGGACACCTGGATGGGCAACACAGAGTACATGGGAGGATTTTATGCGGCTGGGGGGGGGGGGCACTTACGTGCAGTACATCAAGGATGGAAGTCCGGCACCTACTTGGGCAACATGGAGTACAGCAAGTCCTCTGCTCGCCGTTTCTGTTCCAGGTAGTCCGAGGTTCTCTCTTCCACCAGCGCCTCCAGGTTGTTGGCGTACTGCTCCATGCGAGACAACAGGTTGTCCAAGATGTCGCCTTTGTCACCATCCCTGCGCCAGACCGCCCCGTCTTATTTCAAGGAAACCCATATCACCGGGTCATATTCTTTAAGGCATAACAACAATATGGCAGACGGGGAGCCTCAAGTGAAATATTGCTTGTCTTGTTCTTCAGACATACAGACCAATTAGTCACAATTTCAGAGTCTTAGTAGCAACACAAATGAGAACTCTGGAGAAAATGAAAGCAAAACTGTTTTCCCACTTTATCCAGTTAGACCATATTAGCACGATAGAGGAATCCTACATGGAATTAAAGTTCTTTTTGAACCAATGCAACCCGCGCTTGCAAAGATCAATCAAGGACCATTCCCTGTTTTGGACAAGTCTGTATTTCAAGGCTGTAGTGGGTCTGTCTTCATTCTGTTCGCGATACTGACTTCCTTACACAAAATTTCGAGAGACAGATGTAAGCAACTTTGAACTCAGAACCACCATGTCACACAGCATGAGAAAGCAGTCCTGTCTAATATACAATACAGATACAAGCATTCATCCACAGATCCATCCCACATATACAGACGGCTGCCAAATCCTCGTAACACCACAAAGTCTTGTCTACGAGTTAAAACAAAACCTGTATTTGCGATATTCGTCTATCGCTTCATTGCTCGCCAGTTCCTACACACTGTTCGCCACTGCTGCTCAGTGCGTGAAAGAAATGAAGCCAGCTCCTTCGGGATCCCATTTTTTTTCTTTTTGTGATTTAGATCCCATACCCTGCCCAGACTCCTCCCTTACAACCAATTCTTTCCCCCCTCTTCCCCTGCAGTCCGGAGGGTGCAGGGAGGAGCATTGTGGATCACAACACTGCCCTGCCGCCATTTGAGTTTCGTGAATAATTGCAGTTCCATTCCTTGGCAAAGGCCAACGACGCTGTCACCAGGCAAAAAGGAAATCTGCATGCTGAGAACGTGACCTGAAAATAATACCAGAATATTCTTCAGGCGATCGCGTACAAACAGCGAGGAAACCACCCCGTGCCTTTTACCGCGCGCATCCATAAACATCCATTGTGATTTCCTGTGTGCCAGGTGAAGTCGTAGCGTTACTCCATTTGTTTGTCCTTGGCCAAGCTATGATTTGAACGGGCAATTAACAAAAACTTTTCGCGAAATATAACTCAGTATCCCAGATTAAACTGAGGAACCTTATACGACGATTAACCGAGATTTAAATGAAAAAGCGATTGAGATATACCTGTTGCAAACTTGGAACATGGCAATTGGAAATTCGGAACTTGTTAATATTACAGTTTGAGAACCATTTATCTACTAAAAGACCGAGTGGCCAGCAGTCAGAGGGGAAATCCAAGGATATTTATTCTGCATACACTGACAAACACTTAAATAGAATTAACACTAATGTCACCTAACCTTGAGTCGACAAAAATAATAAGAAAAGCGCGACCTGGTCAAATGAGCTGCTCTCATCAACGTTCCAGGAATTCCAGACAAGAAGGGGCATTGAATTTTAGAATTTTCTGTGAATCCCTTCCGCTTGCATGTAAACTCGCGTCAAGCGTAAAAACAGCGCAACCCAATGTGCGGCTATCCGTAAACTGTGATAAACACCCTCACTCCTTATTCCCTACCAGCAAACCTTGATAATGACCCCACTCCTAATTCCCTACCAGCAGACCTTGATAATCACCCCACTCCTATGTTTTCCAGCAACAAGGGCACTTTAAAGAAAGTCAGAATTCTGGCATGAAACCTTATTATTCTAAACGGTACTTTCAGCACCATCTGAGCCTGACTTTTATTAACAGTTAAAGCTGTGTCGCCAAAGCCGTTTCAACCACACGATCAAACTCGGGGGTGGAACCATGAGAGGTCAAAAGGGAACAGTTGTTGGTCTGAGGATGGTTTTCGTCCCACTGGAATACAGCTACGTATATATATATTATATAGAATAGATCGTGGTGCCTTTCTCTACTTCACAACTTCCAAGGAAGGTCACGTGGCCTGAGCCACGGACACGCTGGTTTATATTGGGACAATTATCGACGTCATCATCCTACTCACTATGTGTGCATGCAAGCTACGCTGCTATATGTGTTTTACAATTACTACTACAGCTGCAACAACTACTGCTCAGCTACTGCTACCACTGCCGCTGCAGCTGCTGGCGTCTAGCACTTCTGCCTTTGACATGCTGTAGTTCCTACATCCCCTTATTATCTCCCCTAATGCTCAAATGCTGAAGTCTAAGTCCCGATTTCCAACATGCACATTTTTATGTAATGAATACTTCACTGTCGTAGCTCAAACCTTTGTATTCTAATACCACATTTCTTACTATACCGTTATACCACAGAGACCACAGTGTCACTGGTCCTGCAAATTCCTAGGTTACCTCACAGAATCTTATTGTTAGCTGCTGTAAATACGGATCCTCTACTTACATATCTACACTGGCATCTACACATGCACCCACACGTACTCATCTAACATCTACACCTGCATCTGAACACGCGCGCGCACACACACACACATGTATCTACACCGGCATCCACACACGCACACACACATGCGTATGAACAGACTGCGTTAAAAAGTGACGTCCATTACGGAAAGCACGTCACAGCCGTAGTGATCACATTCACCTACCGTTAATGCTGTGCATGACGAATATGAGCCCTCAGCGACCTTAAAATTTACCGTGAGCTGAATTTCGTTTTCCCTAACCCCATCCTGCCCTGCCCCCCCCCCCCCCCCCACCAAGGCCATGAGCCACGACGTGGTCTCACTTGTTCAGTCGTTTGATCAGTGTCCTCAGCGCCTGGAAGTCCGGACGTTCTGCCGGGTCCTCGGACCAGCACCGGCGGATGACCCCTGCCAACTCGTCACACGGACAGTCGTAGTTCTCCAGCGTGGGCCGGAAATGGGGCTTGACTCCATCACGCACCTTGTCACAGATCTCTGAAACAGCCATCGCTAGGTGAACATCTGGTTCATCGAGTTGTCACAGGTCTCTGATACGACCACCAGTAATATAAAGTTTAATGTCATTACTTTATCAGAACGATTCGAAAACAGTTATCAACATCAGTATATGTGACTGCTATCCCACAGGTCTCTCAAACAGCCATCCTAAGTCATGATTTTTATCACCTTGTCACAACTTTGTCATAGATCCTGCACTCAGCTAGTAACCAATGCACGCGTAAGTCTGAAGCAGTCAGTGAAAGAGAGGGAAGGAGGATGTGCGCGTGCGTGTATGCATGTGTGTGCATTCAGGTCTGTGGGAGGAGTCGGTCCGTGCGTGCATGTGCAGATGGAAGTAAGGGAAGGAGGCCGGCAGTAGGCGTGACTGGAGGGTAAAGATGAAGCAGGTGATTCAGATCTAAAACCATGTGCATGTCACTGTTCTGCCCGCCATTCTGCACCACTTTCATGCGATGACTACACAGCATACGCTCTCATCCCTTCCAAGAGCCTGACTCCTACCTTTGGGCGCCACGTCTAGATTGTGCAGGTAGAAGACCCCATGCCTGTAAACGATCTCCTGACAGATGATGGCGAAGCTGTACACGTCACCTTTGCTAGTGCCATCTGGCGGCCGGTTATGCAGCCGAAGCAACTCTGGTGCAGTCCACAAGAGATCTGAAAAAAAGTTGAACACCAGGCTAACAAAAGGGGTGTCGTCCGTGGATAAGAAGCCTATACAGTGCGTGAATTTGCCAGCTTCATTCGCCCAGTGCAGTTCTCGCCTGCCCCACTGACAAACTGCTGCAGTATTGCGCATGATGCCTCTCGCACTCACGCTCCTTATTCTCGCTGAGTGCGAAAGTGCTCCTGCCTGCGTGAGCATGCATACGTGTGTAGGTGGGTGTAGTTAGCGTAAAGACCTGTTTACTTTCAGCAACAGTTTTAGACTAATAAATGATGACTTGAAGCTTGGGTAGTAGTTACTAACTGCAGAAGTGTGAGGATTTAGCCTTCGCAAGGCTTCAGACCTCTCCCTACTCACTGCGATAATGGGCATACGAATCGTCTTCGATTTCCTCCTCTTTTTCGCGGAAGTAGTGCAGGCCGAAATCGGTGATTTTGACCACGAAACGACTGTCCACCACACAGTTAGTGGATTTGAGGTTGCCATGGGAACGAATCTCGGTGCTGTGAAGATAGGCCATCCCCTGTCGACAGGTATGAAACTTTTGATGTCACTATGTTAAACAACCGTACAGTAAAACATGTACAGGTAGTAACGTGACAGCGAGGCCTTACCATTATTCACATAAAGTAACGCCTGTGGGTAAAAGCAACATTGGCGCTGGCACACACACACACACACAGAGAACTGCCGGCGTGAGCAGGCAGTCGTCTGTCAGATACCCTGTGTGATGAGAGGACGGGACGAGTCCGAACGGGCGCCTGTAGAAGTCCTGTCACGACATACACTCCTCTTTCTGCCCTTATACTCACCCTGAAAATGTCCTGTATGAAAGAGTACTCACCCTGACTATATCCTGCATGATAGCATACTCACCCTGACTATATCCTGCATGATAGCATACTCACCCTGACTATATCCTGCATGATAGCATACTCACCCTGACTATATCCTGCATGATAGCTTACTCACCCTGACTATATCCTGCATGATAGAATAGCGGAACATCCAGTCAAGCTTGATCTGCTCATTCTCCAAGACGTCCTGCGAGCAGAACATCAACGACAGCCTCTCAGGTCACGGGACCATTTGACAGATAAACAAAACTGAACAAATAAAGACGAGAAACATTTGATCGTCTAACAGCAGGTGGAATTCAGGAGAAAAGGAATGACGAAAGAATAAAGCTATCCGCAACAGAGTGGAGTTTGATCGTTCATTATCACCTGTAGCGAGCCTTTGGGGCAGTACTCTGTCAGGATGCACTGATGAGGCGGGTCTACGCAGATGCCATGGAAACGTACCAGGTGGTCGTTCTGCAAGTCTTTGATCTGCATACGGGAAGCAGGGTTGGAATATCAAAACAAGCATCGCCTGAGACGAACGTTACCCACAGTACTCAATGTCAAACGGAAACATAATAAACTTATAAAATCTCTGCTCTCTCTCCCCTCCCTCCCCCCCCCAAAAAAAAACTTCAATAGAATGAACATCCAGCGGCATACTGAGCAACAGTAAACACAATTGACTTTCTCCGTGCAAAGGTCAAGAGAATTAACATTGCGCCATGATCCTGCATGACTTGGAGAACTCAGCTTTGAGTCTGAAAGATTTTCTCATCACAGTTTTCCAAAGCTTGCACGAGTCCTATAACCAGTGAGTGGTTACGTGTATGTGGCACCATGCTTTCGTGGGGATGAGTTTTGCAGACGTACCCATAGCAACACACAATTTGTTAGTGTGCGTGTATGTGCATTTAAAAAAAGCAAAATAGTGAACAAGAATACCACGAGCAATGAGTTCCAGGAACGAGACTATAGATGAGCTCATGCGTACCCGTTTAATCTCTAGCAGCAGTGGCTTGGTGATACTGATATGTTGCCGACTGATCATTTTCACTGACAGGATGGCACCCTGAAATATACACAGTACGTGATACAGTACGGCATCCTGAAATACACAATACGTAGTACAGTACGGCAACATGAAATACACACAGTACGTGCTTTTTGACGCCATTAATGTGCAACTGCTTAGGCGCAGGAAAGCCTGCACTGACCTCCTATAGCGCTTTACGTAGCCCAAGGCCGTCAACTAATTCCCGACAGCCCCAGGAAACGGACATCATGCCACCTACCCCACTTTTTAAAAATAATTTAGATTCCCTACCTACTTTAACATAAATTCTTGTTTCAGCAGTCCTGAGAAAGTCACAAATGGGCTAACTTCAATGTTAATTACAACACCCAGAGGAGATGCGGATAAAAACTTATCAAGATGAAACGTCACGCGTTCTCTCCCTTTCAGAGTCGCTAAAAAGTCAATGCTTCAGACGACATAACATACTTATAGAACTGTTGCACTAGTGGCCCTGGGAGAATGCGCTAAAAAAAAACCTAGTCTTTCTGCAGAAGCGCCTTTAAATTGAATACAGCCAACTACTTAAAGAGCTGTGTATGTATAGTATCTTCAGCTTACTTTGTTACTTTAAGCGTTCAACCATTTGTGGGTCGTCCTAAAGTCTTTCTCAATTTAATCTGCATGTTTCCATATTTTAAAACTGCATAAACAAGATGCGCCCTAACATTCTGAGATACAGAGTCCTTGCGTGTCTCTCGTGACATTGTGAGTGTAAAGTCAAACATTACATGTATGCCAGTAATCAAGCATATGGACGTGAGAAGTGCCGACCGATAATATAGCGTAGTGTAAAGTGTGTCAAGTATATTCTATTTTCTTTTATTAACATTCTGTTTAAATATGTGTCAGTGTGTTCAAGTGGCAACTATGTCAGAAGCAAATACAGTGACGCCACAGAAATGAACACAGTCTGTTCTGCAGTTTCATTGTTTTGGCTTCTAGCCGGTGAAGGAGCCCCGGTGCACTCTATCCAGACAGAGGGACACTCTAGAGTGGATCTTGCCTAAGGCACACTGGACTCTGACGGCACGCTGCCGGGCACAGTTCACTCTTCTCAGCCAGGAGTCACTCAACTCAAGTAGCTACTTTAATCGTGTTCTATGAAATAATGCAGATATGTTTTGCTTTCCCCACAACTGGATGGCGGGTAGCTGAATGGTACTTTTACAAATCATTGCACGAGAGGATGAGGACTGCCATAAACTAAATGAGAACTGAATTCTTTATTCACTTGGTCATCTCTGGCTTTAGTGGATTTCCTTCTGTGAAATAATCCAGTTTTCGTTCTACTCTAGTAGACTTCATGCTATTAAATTGTCAAAAAATTATTCCTTTAATTTCTTATTATTGTAAGAAAAACTCTAAAGAGAAATTCTTTTTTTATTATACTACGTAAAGTATGTATATGAGGTAGATAGTGCTTACTATGCCCGCAGGCACTGTACACTCTAGGGTGCACTGCGCCTTGGAAAAAATGTCTCTAGAGTGGATCCTGCCTTCGGCACAATTCACTCTAGAGTATACAGTAGAGTGCCCTGTGCCTGTTATACTGGCAGAGACTCACAGACCAAAACTTTTGACTACGCCCGCCGTTTTAATTGCGAATGAGGCCAGACATGGTCAAAGTAGTGAACTGGTGCACAGCTAGACCCAGTCCCGAATCACTGTTTGCCGAACGTTTTAAGATTTATTAAGAATGTTGGCCACGGGTTCATCAGTCGGCAGATTGTTCTGACATAATATACGAGGGTCGTATGCTAAAATAAATGAATCTTGGTTCTCTGATAAGCTTGTCGCCTGACATCTGCATTTAAAGTGACGATGGTCAAGGCCAGTCCGACGTTTTCACGCTTAATGTAGTCCGACAGCCAGCAGTGAACGTGGAGTACAAAGGTTAGGTTTTAGGGGCAGAGAAAGAATGATGTCACGCAGATGGCGACGGGATCAACCGAATGAGACAGAATTCCCACATTATTCATTTCCCTCTTTGATCGAGAAGTTCGCATCAATAAATCAGCGCATGACGGCTTCGCTGCTTTGTCTCCGTGTAGCTCACATGCTCGAAACATTAGACAAACGGATCGGAGAATTCATGAAAACAAGGAGAAAAGGGATATAGGCGACTGTAGACAAAGGCGGTTACCTTGTAATAGCAGGTTTTCGTAAAAAGCTGTCTGTTTGTACTGTCACCTAGATGCGCAGCAATTGTGTCCCCAGAGCAGATACTGGCTGAGTTTCTCTGCAACACACGTACGCATGCGCACACACGCAGCCACGTACGGGCATACCAATACATATGATCACATACATAAAGACATACACGTAACACGTGCATAATACGCATACGTACGAACACATGCACACGCATGCACATGCACGGGTGCACACGCACACACCCCATACAAAGAGTAGTGCTTGTTGACACCTCTAGACTACTGGAACATAGTAGCGCTTGTTGACACCTCGAGACTATTAGAACATTCGTTAACTTCTATTCTTATGGGCCGAATCCCCCTCCCCCACCCAAAAAAGAAATAAAGTATTTATTGTTATTATACTCAATATGTACATAGCAACATGTGTTTGTCCCTTTCGAGAGAATGTGCTTTCAACCAAGCACCTGAGGCGGAAATTTCAGAAACTCTTTGTTTCTATAGGTCCTGCATTGTTAAAGAAAAAAATGCAATTTTATACAATCCTTGCACAGAGCCAGTTTCTGAAAGATGCTAATACGATATTGTCTCAGGTTGCTAAAACTGCCACAGGGTGAGAGGGAAAAACTCAACAGAGACGTGAACATTGCAGTCTCGGCCAAAACAGGGATATTGCTCTCCTCGTTTCTTCATATTTCATTTCCGGCCTGACGCACCGCTTCGCGCTTTTCTAGGGAAAATGTCTCGATTGAACATAAAAGCAAATCACATCATGCGCTAACACAAGTTTGCACACGAAGGCTTACACGCATGCACGCACGTTTGCACGTAGGCACGCACGCATACACGCACGCATACACGCATCCACACTATCTTGGTCTTCTGTAAACTTGACCATGATCAAATAATTCATCCCGTGTCGCCTTGCCCCTCCTCTCTAATGTGTGCGTGAGAGCCGACCTACCCGATTCTCCAGCTGAAAGTTTTTGGTCGGGTTTCCAAACAGCAGCTCATCCCAGCGCACCTTCCAGTTCATGGCAGCAAGCTCTGCTTCTAGCCTCAGGTGCCTGAAACATTATTGTCGTCATCATCATGACGTCGTTGCCATCATGGTTGCTCTCAACGTGATTATTACACTCGTTGCCAACATCTCAGTATTCCCTGAGATTTAACACCCGATACACATACACACCCTAATCCAACAAATTGAAACTTATTTCAACGGAATTTTGTTCCAACTACTATTACAGATCTGAACAGTTGTCGCCAGAACAATAGGCCTCAGTGGTTTTCAACAGTTAAAAGCTGTGATTGCCTCTCCGTGTGCATGAATCTGTCCGCGTGTGTGTGCGTGCGTGAGAGCGAGCGTGGGTGCGTGGGTGAGCTCGTGTGTGTTCTTTATAAAGATGTCCTCGCTTCCCACTGCCACACTGTATTAGGCAGTTTACATGATTATTAACTACAATTTCTGGTATATATATATAAACTTGGTGCCCTTAGGTCAAAAACGACAGTATTATTAAAATGCTAGACCAACAGCTAGTATAGTTATATATACTTATACCTAGTATACCGTGCTTGCTGTCAACCTTAGAATACCATTAGTGTCATCACTTGTTCCATTTTATTCCAGCCATCATCCTCTTTGTCTTTATCGTCTTAAATGACGTCATTGTGTCATTGCCTTCGCTGCTGCCTAGCTGACATTCCACCAGATAATATCTGGCAGCAGCGAAGGCAATATTATTGTCTTGCTGTACGACACTGACAGCTGAAATTACACCCAGCCAAATTCTGTATAGCAGTCACAAGCAGTTCGCGGAACCCAGCCATTATGAGTCTTCAAGGTCGTGTAACACAGTCAAGCTGGTCCACCAAAATGCTAGACAACTTGCAAGCTCCTGTCAGGAGCACTTAACTGGAAAGCTTTTTTTAACCCACCTACCCGACACATCTAAGCCACATAATGCCTGTATTTACCAGATGCCACTATCCGTTTCATGCCAACAATGTTAGCCTATTGTAAAGGTCAGTCTGTCAAGAGGTCGGCACCTTAACAGCTGCCCGAAAAGCGAGAGCACCACGTGACGTCACCCGGTAGTGGAAGTGACTGCGCGTTGGGACGGGCAGGAGCGGAGTGGAAATAAACAATGCCGGCATCATGCTGCCTTTCCCTGCCCTACCCCCCTGCCCCTTTGGCCCTCCTGGCGTGCGCTATAGCAGCAGCGCAGTCAACAGAAGCAAAGGAAATCTGATGCGTCTGTTATTCCTGCTTTTCCGGTTCTAACTCTATAAGGCAATCGATCTGACTATGGCCTGCAGCAATCTGCTCCAACAGGGCCCCTGCTCACACACCCTCCCACCCTGCAATTAAGACTAAAAAAGACCCAAGTGTGGCTGAGTGTTAGGATGCATTATAGAGTAAAACGTACCTCGGCCGCGCCTAGCGTTCAGTTACCGGCATCGTAGCCACGGTCGCTTGCTCTGCCATGCTTTTCTTTTCCTCCCTCCTACAACTCCCCCCACCCCCATCCTGTGTGTGAGAGAGAGAGACCAAAAAGAGACAGTGTCTTAGCGACTGCCGCTAGATGAAGTGCGTCACCCCCGCTGTAGAATACAACTGACCTGTACACGAGCAGTGTGATGATCAGAACGACCAGCAGAAGGGAGCCCAGCACCAAAATGACAATTGCGTATTCTGGAAAAGGTTCTGTGGACACAGGACAAGTCCGACTTTAAATGGACACAAGCAACAATACACGCACCATTCCAGCACATGAAACGACACGCGTTAACTATACAGTGTACAAGGGCTTATGAGAAAATACAGTCATAAACTTGGCTCACCTGTCAGTAGAGAATAAATAGAAAATACAGAAACAAAGTTTTCTCACCAGTCAGCAGAGCATAAGTAGAAAATACAGTCATAAAGTTTGCTCACAAGTAGAGTATAAATAGAAAATACAAATAGGAAATAGAAAAACACAGTGCTCACCAGTCAGTAGAGAATAAACAGAGTACCACAAAGGATTGCTAAAGACTAATTATACAATCACAATTAATAATAATAATAATAATATAATAAAATGTGGATTTTTAACGCGCGAGAACACATTTCATGCACACTTCGCGCGGACGATGCAAAGATATGATTGGCTATGCTTTTTCTATGTTAGCTGCTTTTAATAAGTGCTGATGTTTCTTATCGAGGAAAACGTGTGACAGTAACATCACCTGCTGTAATTGGAGAGCTACAGTTTTTTATGGTAGTGGAAGTACTGATATAACAGTAATAACAGAGAGGGAATGTGAAAGGGAGTGATTATGTAACATTCTCACTTGGCGATAGCAGGAACAGCTAGTGTGAAAGGGAGTGATCGCGTAACATTCTCACTTGGCGATAGCAGGAACAGCTAGTGTGAAAGGGGGTGATCATGTAACATTCTCACTTGCGATAGCAAGAACAGCTAGTAGAAACGCATGGCTCATCAAAGATTAAGAAGGAGGTGGGAGGGAGATTTGGTTGTAGGGACTTTGTGAGGTGTTTGGTGAGGTTCACGACCGTAAACTTTGTGAGGAGAACAATGTGCGCCCTCTAGTACGCAAAGGGGGGAGTCAACAGAAGGCAGGAGAAGGGAAGCCACTCTCGTGAGTCCAATGTTTTCTGTTAGCGTGTTTCGTGGGATGGGCCTCATGTGTGGAAAAACCAAAGATCATAGACTGTGTTATTGCAAGAGGCTGGGGAATCAGGTGGCAGGATCAGGACACGCACAGGCTATTTCCTGCCGCCAAGCAGAACGTTTATGTTTCAGTTAAACGACCCTCTGCCAAAACAAGTCCGTGTGAGCTCTTCACAACTGTCTCAGCTGGCAGGGCGAGCAAGCACCAAGGGTGCTAACGCCAACAGTGTCAGGAGATAGTGTATCCGAAGCACTCCATTTAAACTTTCCGCCTTATTCCTACAATCACCTAGGCGTAAAAGTTTGGGATTTTATCGAAATTCGTTAAGGCTAACAGAGCCTAAGAGGAAATCGATAGCCAACAGACGCCCGCAAAGCCAGGCCGGGCGCGGGTTTCGTCAGGCTGTTGCAGCACCGAGTGCGGGTGCAACACCGTTCTTGTCGGTACTTTGCGGTGGAATAGACGAGGACAGTGCAGTCTTGGTCGTTAATCGCATCACAGCCACATCTTTCCGTCTGCAGCTGTTCGCCTGGGGAGGTCGTAGGCTGCTGTCTTTAGCATTACTGCTAAGCAGGTATATCTCTGCCTAATGCTTTAGTAGTAGGAAGGCATCTAAAAGGTATATGTCTGAGGGGAGAATAACAAGATGTTGACAAGACTTTCTAATTGTATGCCCGCACACTAGTCAATCACTCACTTAATCGCTCATGCGCACATATGTGCCCACGCACGCATGAGTAATCACACACTCCATGATGATGGAAAAATTAAAAGGGAAATGACCATTTGTTTAAAATCCTTATTCAAAACATACCTGAAATTTTACCTTACAAGAAGCAGCGATATGTTTATTAGACTATAAGCAGCATGCAGACTGGATATACAGAACTGTCGACAGTGAAGCTGTTAAAATCCAGTGCCTCATATATGGGTAGTGTGCACTTCAGACTGCTAAACAATTGCTCGCTGTGAGGAAGCCTCACCACTACACCTGTCTGGTCACAAATGATTTACTGTGTTGAAATCACTCTGCTACTCCTGTTTGGAGGCAAATTACTCACCGTTAGGAGGACACTTGGATCCGTCAAAGCCGCACTGGGGCTCGTCAGGTGGAGGCCCTGTCTTGCCGCCCGCCCAGTGGATCTCCTTGCCCTCCACAGGCTCGTACATCTTGCGGTTGCCATAGTAATTGGCCACGACCTGAGCAGCCGCATCACCACATGACGTCAGTGCAATTTACTTCAGAGTATCACTTAATTAAGTAATTTAGCTGAAAATCAACTCTAACAGGGTACTGAGAAATTTCAAAATTATCCCTACCCCGATGGACTAGTAACTTTTGACATTCACTAGGCATTTTTGTTTCCATTTTGGGATGAAAATCTCTTTCAGTAACACATGCTTAAGACTATAGACAAAATTAAGTACGTTGAAACTCTGTTACCACTTGAAAAGTTACGAAACTTTCGCAGCACCAGATTCAGAAAGAACACAAAACAAATTATGATCTATCAGTTGTTGCAATTAAAATCATTAAGTGTCCCTCCGCGACAGCTCCCCACACATCAGTGAACTAAACTGTGTCACGATCACTGTAAGGCAGTCAGCTGAGTTGGTCGTTCGCCTCTGGGTTTCGCGTGCAGACGCCTAATGTCGGCTTTACGTGGACTGAAAACAGTCGTAAAGAACTATCCCACCCGCCTGCATTAAAAACTTAGTTTTCTTTTGATGTAGAACTTCTCTCCAAAAGTTTCTATTTACCTAGATATTAGTGAAAATATTCGTCTGTGAAAATATTCGATCCAACTGAAAAAATATATATTAAATTTTGTTTGAAACGAATAGACAAGTTGCTTGCGACTCCTGATCGTGGCTTTGTATTAAATGTATGTTGTCCCCTGTATCAGGACATGTCTTCTGCAGAAATATAATAAAGGATTGATGATTGTAATTTTTCAGTGTATATAAAGTGCATCTTACAGTGAATTCTTCGCACAGCAATTAGCAGACTACCTTGCACCTGTGAACTCCACTCGTAAAAAGTGGTACTTTTGCAACAAGAATTTACCCTCTACTTACGGTAAAATTGAAATGTTCTTGTATTAACATTTTGTTTAAATATATGTTAGCGTGTGCGAGTGACATCTACTTCTGAAATCTACAGTGACGGCCCAGAAATAAACATAACGTTGTGTAGTTTCACTGTTTTGGCTTCTAGCTGCTGGCCGCAGGAGACGCACGGACTAAACAGCGCGCGATGCAGGCCAGGCTCGGTCAAGGTCGTGAAATGGTGTGTACGTACGTTTGTTTACACAGTTATCAGCGTTTTAAACAACAACAGTTGACATGTTTCTGTGGCTTCAGAGACAACAACTGGACAGCTTGGTCCACCAGAGGATTTGAAGAGCGGACTAAAGTGTCGTCTCACCTCAAACTTGTTTTTCTCAGGGTTGAGATCCAGGAGCGAATAATCAGCATTTCTGTCACCGTTTTCATCGATACTGACTGTGCCTGTTATACCTGTACACAAAAGGATATACACAGATCACCACAGCAACAATTACATGTATGCTCGCACAACAGCACGTACACAAATATGTGTAGACAGACACATTAAAACGTCTACATACATCCACATGCATCTTGGTTTGCTTTTCTTCCTCTGTTTCAATGTCTTCTGGTTGACAGCAATTGCATGTTACTGTACTATAAACAAAAATATCTGAAACAAAACATTGATGCCCACGGACATAACTGCAGATGTAGGTCAGTCACAAACGTCCGCAATCAGTCATATACATGCCTTAATCTCTTGTAGAATTCTAAGATGTGTTTGATTCAGACTGACCTGGGAATGTTCTCTTCTATCCTTTAAAGTGAGGCCAGTTCAGTACTGACCTTGGAAAGTTCTGTTCCACATGCGGCGCGTGATTTCCACGCCATCTTTGATGCTGCCTCCTGCTTCCAACGTCTCATTGAGTGCCAGGGCGTAGAGGATGACAGCGTCGTGAAACGCCCCCACAAAGCTGTTGACCTGCACACAGTGGCGTCATCAGTTGCTGAGCATGCGCGCCTTCTGAGGTTCGCTTTTGTTTCCTGAGATGACTGGAGGGGCGGGTAAAGAAAGTTTGTGGGACCTGCTTCACTTCTGTTGTGCTGAGTCTGAGATCAATCTAAACATACCTTTGGGTTAGGAAAGT
The DNA here is from genome assembly GCA_004794575.1 of Lanistes nyassanus. Taxonomy (NCBI): domain Eukaryota; kingdom Metazoa; phylum Mollusca; class Gastropoda; order Architaenioglossa; family Ampullariidae; genus Lanistes; species Lanistes nyassanus. The sequence continues at coordinate 476,717 of SMGT01016054.1, forward strand.
TCACCCTTTTAATAAAGGTGTAGATTTTATGGCGATCCTAAATATTTGAGGATCGGTCTCATCAGATAAAAGACTCACTCAATTATAGCAAATTTTAGAGCACTCAATGCTGTGTTGAAACAGGCTGTTTGGGTACGTGAAGCGCATTGCTGTGCTTGTTCAGCTACCAGCTCTACTCTGAAATCCGATAATTTCATTTGAGGACTGAGCTGTCTTTGTGGCCACGTAGAGAATTTGAAAGCCTGTAAACATATGCTGTAAGAAAACTACTCCCTCAGAAAGGGTAGAACCAAAGGTGACATATCTAACAAGAAAATGATAAGGAAGTACTGTTGAAATGTTCATTAAGATGACGTTACTATGACATGTTCACACAGACAACAGGAACGTGCACCTGAAAGTCTGATGTGATGGACAGGCAGGGACGTACCTGGACAGCATGTGGCACTGTGGTGATTGTCTCAGGGAGGGGCAGACAACCTTCTTCTCGACACTACAACCCTCTTTTCCCCAGTCCCTATTATCTCGCTATATTTGTAAAATAGTTCTACGTGAAAGCGATTCAACGGTGAGGTTTATTGCAAGCCTTGAAAGTGTGCCAGTGGTGGCTGTTGTGTCATACAACATTAAGGAAGAACGTTGAAAGAAACGGAGTAGACAGGACGGAGGAAAGACGTGACGCAGACAGAAGCTTGACCCGCACGTTCAGACATGAGAAGAGTTGCAGCAGAGAAAAGACAGTTTATAACACTAAGACATATTTGGGTTTTTTTTAATTGTGTTGTTTAACGTCCCTTCACTAAATATCAGGACAGTGTTGCTTAGACAATTTTACGTGCTGCCACACGTGGGACTACTGTCACAACACAGGCTTCAGTCCCACCCAGTCACATTATACTGACACCGGGCCAACCAGTCCTAGTACTGTTTCCTATAGTGTCAGGCGTCTGGCAGGGCAGCTACTAGACAGTCAGTGTTGAAGTCTTAGGCTCTGCCAGAGCGTGAGTCGCCGACCTCCCGCCCCAGGAGCGGAGGGCGTAACCGTTATACCGCCGATGCGGTCTGACACCAAGACAGATACAGACAAAAGGGACAAGTAGGGAAGGCGTCACACATTTCACAGAACGTTTTTAACCATCCCATAAAAATATATGAATATACACGATATGAAATTCCATTTTGCAAAGACAGATATAGAAATTTCAGTAAATATCTTCCTACAGTCTTGGACACTTTCTTGCAAGCCTACACACTACCTCTCTATTTGCCACCCAAGCTCCCTCCACTCAACCACACCCTCACTCACTTCCTCAACCATCCACCCCCCCCCCCCCCCCCCCCCCCCCCCCCCCCCCCCC
>SMGT01016054.1:478123-504117 GCA_004794575.1 Lanistes nyassanus
CTCACTCACTCACTCACTCACTCACTCACTCACTCACTCACTCACTCACTCACTCACTCACTCACTCACTCACTCACTCACTCACTCACTCATTTCTTGTATTTCATGCACACACGCACCCATCACACGTAAGCTAAAAGACGTGAATTTACAGCGTCTTCAGTTTCACAGAAGACATTTGTAGAAATCAGCGGCACAGTCGACAAATATCCTTCAGAGGACCTCCTAACGTCAAGTTAGCCTACCCCAAACGTCTCCTCCAAACGTCAAGTTAAAGAAACGATTTGACCTGAGTGGTCGCAAAGTGAGTGCTGATCGTAACATGGCGCACAGCGATGTGTCCGCGAGATTTGTATTTAGAAACACACAGCGACTGACCACGACATTCACTGACGCTCACTCAGCCAGACCACATGAGGCGAAAGACATAATTCGTCTGCCCCTTTATTGAGGAAACAAGACATCGGAGAGCTATAAGGACTTTAAAGCGCATATACATCTGAACAAAATATGTTAGAGCTGAAAGATATGTTTCTAAACAGGTATAGATGCTTAACGAAACACTGCGGAGTTCCTGAATACATGTTGCAGTCGTGTTTGCTGGCTTAACAACGCACTGAAAAGCGACAGAAGACATTCTGTAATGTTTGTAACTATGTGTTGGGACAAAGCGAAATAGAACAGTTGAAGTCTGTGAATTTTTTTTTCAGTGGCCTAAACGATGTTAGAGGTGAACAATTGGATTATAGTGTTTTCTTCGTATCAGTTTAAAAAAAGTTCAGTTCACCGAGCCAGTACTTTAACTGAGGTTCTCTTGAAACCTGTAGACGTTTGTTTCTGACAACAATGCACTGGAACAACCCTCTAAATGGCTGAATTATGTCATACCAATGAAAGAAGGCTGTACAAAACAAACTAGACATGCCGAAAACTAGGCTAGTCGACAGGGATCGTGCAGACGGATATTCGAGGGATTGGAGGGGGAAAGTGTTGGACACTGACCATGGAGCAATCAAGAGGCCAGTACCCGAATTTTAAACCATTGCGACATTAAGAAGTACACACAGCCGCTGCATGAATGCAACAAATCAACCACCTTGCCATTTCTAGCGTCTTTTCAACTCGCCGTAAGACCTAACACACTCAATCAGATAAGTAGAGGTTTTCTTAACTTTCTTGGACGTTTCCCAGCTAGTTGCCTTTTGCATACCCCGAAGATCTCTCTTTGGAAAGTCACTTCTGCTAACCACCTTTATTATTCGTAAAAAGAACTGCGTCTCGAAACTGTTGGGCTTGATGTCGGCAGCAAATGCTGAAGATGAGGCTGAGATCTATAGAGCTACTCTTTCAGCCACGGGATAAATAATGATTTAATTTTACAAATAAGTCGGAGATTGTTAATTTCGCTTGCTATGTTCGAGAAGTAATTTTCGTGGCCATTTTGTATTTCTGGGGACATAGCTCGAATGGTGTGTTGCACAAATATTAAGATCTGATCGCACAGAATGACTGATGTCAGAGTACTAGTGATGTAGCGGGACAAGATGGAGTCAAGAGAGCGCTTCGTTGTTTGCTTGGAAAACACTTTCGTTGAGGTGTAAAGCTCCTTTGACAAACTAAGGTTGACAAATGACCGGACTAAAGCCAGTGATAGCGTGTCCACACCAATGGCGTCATGCTAAACAGATAGATCTTTCCTATCGTAAGCAGGCATTCACTCCCTCCTACACACCACGCTCATCTGGCCGGCGCCGACAAGAAGATAGCTGCAACCTGCTTTCGCTAACTGTCTTGACACAGCTGTCGCTGTTTTGACGCAGGATTGACACAGGATTGATAAAAATATTGATCCGGCATTGAAAAAGAATTGACGAAACACGACCCTCAATCGACCTATACCTGGTGCTGCTGACCAAAAAGAATCCCTGATAGTCATTAATTGCGTTATTTCCGAACATGAGACTTTATGTCTCGTCTCTGATTAGGTAAGTAAATACGTAAGTTTAGAGGGACAGTGCTTCCACCTAGAGGTGATTTCACACCATGGGGCAATGGGGTCCTAGCCTGTGCACTAAAAGAACCACCAGACTGATAGCTGCAGTAAGATGGCCAGTGCAGAGAGAGTTTAATGTGAGGGGAGATGGCCGAATGGAGTTTGCATACATTGTGCGAACTGCACTCCATCTAGATTATTTCCTAGAGATTATTAATTATTTGTTAGTTTACTTAAATACTACTGTACTTATTTTTGTTCGTAATTAGCGGAAAAAATGGAAGCCAGAACCTAATAATATTGATTGAAAAACAGCGTGATGTGAGACAAAATACTCTAGGAAATAATTTTTGACCACACCTTGTTTCAAACCAGCAATCTTTCACACGCTTGTCCGCAGCTCTACCCGCACAGCTGTCCAGGCCCAGTGCTGTCTGACTCTAAAGCCAAATCACTTTAGTTGTACATCACCCCGTTTTTCAGTCAACTTCATTAGGTTCTGACTTTCATTTTTGTTCAGTTAATTAAGCAAACAAGTACAGCAGTAAGTATTTAAGTGAACTAACATATAAGCAATAATGAGTTAAGATAGTACTTGATTAAGTAAGCAAACAAAGGAGCACGTAAGTAAGAAAAGTAGAAATCCCGGAAAAATCAGAAACAGTAACTTGCACGAGCAGTTAAGCTTGTCTCCCTTTTGACTCTGCAGTATGCAAATTTCTTACCCACCCAAATTAATTTTGAGCTGCATTTTTTTTAACGCGAAAGTTTAGTGACAGGTCAATAACAGTAAGCTGGCCCAATTTGCAAAAAATCGACATATTCCTGTAATAGCGGATATTCTGGAATAAGCTTCTTAAATTACCATGGACGAAAACCTAATAGCTTATTCTTCCGTCGTTATTCGGGAATACTTTACACTACTTCTACGGGCCAAAAGGCCAAAAGGTCACCCCGTCTGGTGGCACACGGTCTGGTATTTTTTCTCCAAATTAAGACCCTTGTTTTCAAAGGGATTATCAGGGTGACTGCACAAAACAATGAAGGTCCCTCGAGTGCCAGTCCTTCAAACAGAATTTCAACCTCACAACCGGTTGTGCTGGACCAGTTTGGTTTGCGGATTCGTTTCTGCCAGCGCAGTGATTAAGGAGAAAAAGTGAAATACTGACCATAACGGATGCGCACTCAAGCAGAAGTCCCGCCGTCTAAAAATGACTTAATGGACAGTTATTCTTTCATTTTTCGGTGACTTTTATCCCGGTATAAGAGACGCTCCATCTGCTGTCAGATGTATAGGTACCCCAAACGCAAATGTTTTGTGCGGCATATAGTGCCATACGTACCCTACCGCAACTGCCCAGGTTTAAAGACAAAGTTAACTTTAAAACAGTCGAAATAGTCGCAAAGTTATTTTCCCTTTATTTTCTCGAATCTTTCCTGTTCAGTAAAAAAAAAGTAAAGAAGCATATAATTAACAAAAGTAGTAAGTAATTAAATACAACAAAGGAACTTAGCCAAATGAGAGTTAGACAACAAGTCAACGTTTCGGGGCATAACCCCTTCTTCAGGACACCACAGACAGATAATAAGTAATTAAGTAAGCAAAAAACAAAAAAGAGAATCTCCCTAAATAAAGTAGTAATTAAGTAAGTAAAGGAGCTTGAAGCTGTTTACCTCATCTTCGCCATAGGTGAAGTTCGGATAAGTCTGTTCTGCTTTCTTCTTAACTAGCTCCGAGAACTTGCGGTACTCTGGGCTGGTGGGTTTGCGCAACGTGACAGTCATCAGGGACTCGTACGCCTGACGTGCTTTGTTGTTGCGGCTGTCGGTGTCGTTTTCTCTGTGCCACGGCCGCTCTGTCATGTTGTGGCTGCCAAACAGTCAAATGCCACACGTGCTGCTATGGGAACGACTTGCAGTACAAATATGTATTAAGACATCTAGGTTAGTAGCAGGATAAATCACTACTTACGTATACATGCGACGTATAAATAGAAGTGAACCCTGAAAAGAAGAATCATTAAGTTCACTGTCTCCAAATGACCGTAAGCTTTGGAGAGGTATGACTACAAGATATCCCCGCAAAAATAGAAAAAAATCGCACGAATCGTTATTTTATTAACTAAGTCTATGAAGTTCGCAACTGAATGGACAGCTTGGTTTAAGTGACAGGGACAACGCATTCAGTAAGTCTGTACTTGGGTCTTTCACAGGAACGTACTTCACGGACAAAGTCTGAGCAACGAGGAAAAAAAGATTGGGTAGACATGTCATGCACTTTGAACAGAAGAAGCGAGATTTCTAAGTATAAGTGTTTGGATCTGGGGACACAAATGTTTGCTCACGTAAACGAACTGACGCCTTCCAGCAAGGAGCGAGGACATCGAACTAACTGTCGGGCACAGCGAACCATTAACCCTGCGTGCCAAGAAGCTGTGGTGAGCAAGTCCTAGCAGACCCAACGATCTTCGTGAATGATTGTCAGACTACACGCGTGCTCCATTTGAAGCTGGAACCCTAACGACACTGCCTAACGACTGGATGAAAGGCCAGGAGAGCTGGGAGGGCATTATGAGTAGTAACAATAGCTTTCTCTGTGCAATTCCGCAAAACTCGCACTGTTCTCTGAACTTTATTTCCGGCTTCTTTTCTATAGGCGGCTGCTGCAAGAACTTAAAATGTAATAATGTGCATTCGTCAGACGTGCGCATTCGTTAGACAGCTTGAAAGAAACCAAAGGCGTTCCGTTTTCCGGAAAGGAAAACTGACAGAAATCTTTCAAGACATTTACTTTCCTCACTTTGAACGTTGACATCTGGACATGGTGCCTTGAGCTTTGACGTATTAGACAACGGTCCTCGACCTCGTGCTCCAGTTAAACATTGGCATTCTAGACAAGCTGCCCTGACCTTTGGTACAATGGACAATATGCTCTGGTCTTTGGTATACTATTGGCCAACACACTTTGACATCATGCATAGTGGACAACGTGTCTTGAACTTTGACACCCTGGACAGCCTGGACCTCTTCTTTCTAGTAAAGGGTGACGTTTTGCATAGATAACGACGTAAATTCTACTACCTCACAGCCAGTCACTATCCGCTGACATCGAAGCTTCATTAGCCCAGAAAAAGCAGGAGAGGAATTGCCATGGTTCGCCTTAAAACCCGAGCAGAAAAACCTAGTGTTCCGACAGCCAGCCTGCTCGGCTCTTATGCATGAACAAGGACGAAGTCTGAGAAAATATGACGCGAAGATCGCCAAATGGAATCAGGGCATCCTCCTGTGCCCATTCGCTGACATGACTCCGCGTAAAAGCTTTCACTTTGCTCATCTTCAGTCTGTTCCAGGCAATTGACATTTCTTAAAAAATGCTTCACCAACTGATTTTGGGCAGGCCCTTATAGTCACTTGTGTAAAATTGTCATAAAATCCAATACGAGAGAGCAGCCTCTGGGAATTTTAAACCCTCAAGGAAAGTATTGATCTGTTGGTTTCTGAAAGGATTTCCTCGGCAGTCAAAGCTGAAAGGGGCATATTCCCGCTATGCATACAAGCATGCTATCAAAATTATCAGCTGCACGATAGCATTAAGGATAATGTTCCACAAGAAAACGAATTAAAGTAAAGAGGGTCTGAAATAAAAACTTCTGGTATTAGAGGAAATGCAAGGAAAGCAGTGTACAGCATTTAATGAACTAATGCATTCGTTTAATTGCAACTTTGAGCCAGTCGGCTCTGAATAATCTCTTTCCACATGCAGCTGCGTTACGTTCAGTGATAGAAGCAGTCTCCGATAGATAACTAGAATCATTCAGACACCCTCGATGATAACTAAGGCTTGTTAGAGGACATTGCAATATTAAATTGAGAAACTCGCATGAATACTGTACTAATGGACAACATGATTTAAAGCTAGAACCTGTTTCAGATTAAAAAGTCAAAACACTCTCTATGTTTTCAGTTTTCTTGTGTCGCCAGACCACCCGAAGCACACGATCCATATGCCCCCCTCCATCCCCTATCCTGCCCCTCCCCCCGCGCACACACGCACGTGACAGATTTGTATGGGGTTTTTTCAGATTTTTGTGGACTTGCCAGTTCTGCTAACCATCTGCTATTGCTGAAAAACGAAAACTGGCTTCCTACTAAGCAACATGCTCAAGTCGGCCAGAGGTCTGATGTATGAAGTAATATTATCTAAGTCTCAGACCATCCGAAGAAGGTCTCGGTCCACTGAAAGGTCCTGTCTATATGGTCTAGGACCACCAACAGAAGGTCCTGTCTATATGGTCTAGGACCACCGACAGAAGGTCCTGTCTATATGGTCTAGGACCACCGACAGAAGGTCCTGTCTATATGGTCTAGGACCACCGACAGAAGGTCCTGTCTATATGGTCTAGGACCACCGAAAGAAGGTCCTGTCTATATGGTCTAGGACCACCGACAGAAGGTCCTGTCTATATGGTCTAGGGCCACCAACAGAAGGTCCTGTCTATATGGTCTAGGACCACCGACAGAAGGTCCTGTCTATATGGTCTAGGACCACCGACAGAAGGTCCTGTCTATATGGTCTAGGACCACCGCAAGAAGGTCCTGTCTATATGATCTAGGAACACCGACGGAAGGTCCTGTCTGTATAGTCCCTATAGTCGGGCCGGTTCATTCATAACCTTCCAGGACACTGGCCAAGTCTGTGATGTCATTGTGGCCAAGTCTGTGATGTCATCGTGCCCAAGACTGTGATGTCATCGTGGCGGTTTTAATGGCCTTTATGCTGTTTTTTGGGCTGGTGTTTTCTTAAGTGCTTCGCCTTCTTTCTGTGTTATTCTCCGTAACGTTCTCAAGTGTTGTTGCTTTGCACCATGATAAAATCCCTTGCGACACTGGACAAGTAGAGTACTACTATACAATACATTTTACGTCCAAAATGTACAAACAAATCAAAGGACACAAGTCTGCGTATGAGACTATTGGCGTAAATTTCGTCAGATGAACAGTCACTCATCTGCGTTAAGACCAGCATGTTTGCATTTAACGTTGCATGGTCATTTGCTACTCGCAGACTTGTATGCACTAACTTAGGACGTCCAGTTGGCAGCACGCCACTTGCTAACGAAAACTTGCTCAGTTTTTAGGCCATGCTGAATACTGACTTTTAAACTGTTACTGCTCATTTTTAAACACGTATATACTGACCTCAATAGTGGTTCTACTAATCTTTAGACATGGTAAATAGCGACATTCGTAGTGCTGCTACTAACCTTCAGACATGTAAATACTGACCTTCATAGTGCTGCTACTAACCAACTGTTCTTTTGAAAGATTTTTCCTAACAAGCTATGACAACTATAGTCAACAATACGTACTCGTACTGTTTGTAAGAACGTGTTTGCGTCTCAAGTCTTTATTTTGCATAACATTTAGCTGGCAGCCTTTAGACTTTTTTTAAAGGGGGGGGGGGGGTTGGCGCATTAAAATTAGTAGAATAAGTCAATCCCCGGAATTCATCAAACTTTCGAACAATCTGCCGAGTAACTCGTCGACCATAGACAAGATCGTTAGACATACACTGCCTTCCCGAGGACACGGATAAAAAATAACAAATTATTCAAAACGATGCTTCTCTATAATTTTGCCATAGATGTAGGACTCAGGGGAAAGTTATAAACCATGTTAAGAGATTTAGTAATACGATTTCAGTCATGAGAGGTACCCACTCTGAAGCGCAACTGTCTCCAGTGTCTGATCTTGCTTTCAAACAGTTCAAAGTGCGGTCGGCAACATGCTGTTATACTGCAAAGGTATTTCTCTTGTTGTCTGTCCGGTTTAGCAAAAGGATTAAATGTCACACCTGAAAACCGATCACTATAGCTGCTGTCCACATTGCCTGTGCCCCATAAACAATGCTAAACAAACATATTCTTGACTCAAACTCTTTAGTTTAAATGTCCACCTTCGCGCCACGTTTGCCCAGTGTTTACTTATTTAAGAACATCTTCTATTCCCTGTACTTTTAATAGTTACCTATAAAAGCAAAACAATATTCGTGCTTTTCAAGTTTTCCATGATATAAGTAAATCAACAATCCAGTCGCATTTCGTACGTGAGTCTTGATGCAATAGAAGTAATACAAAACAGTATATAAGCTTCTGCATGGGTCTGACGCAGTGCAACAGGAACCAATATGGTCGGGTTTTGGAACCACGTTTTAGACCTCGTTATTGAGCAGCTTCAATGCTGAAACTTTAATGAGCCCCACCCCCAGGGAGTGCGAAAAAAGAGAGACTAAGAAGGTGACGAGAGCGGAGGGAAAGGGGAAAAGGGGGAGAAGGGGCGGGTGTTAAAACAGAGATGGCGTGAAGAGAAAGCCTCATAGAAACCGGCGTCTACCGAAACGAGCTGTTTTCGCGGTCACTTTGAACACCAACAGTACGCCTCTTGAGACCTTAATGAGAGTGTCTGCCTTTGGACTGGTTCCCATGGTGCCATGTGTGCCCATGGGTCTGCCTGACTTACAAAAAGGCGCAGGTGCGAAGCAACACGTGAGCTGATTGAATTTTCTTCTGTGACTTTTGGATTGTCGTCGTTTGCTGTCTTTTCCCTTTTTTATTCTTCGCGTGTCAAGGTCAGCAAGAACTGTAACGTGGTAGCGCAAATACTCGCGACGGACGTAAACGCCCGCTGAATGCTTTGTCTTGTTCTAGTGATCCCCACCTCGTCTGGCCCTCTGGGCGCGAGTGACGTCAGCGTGACACACAGTGTGGTGGAGAGAGGAAGAGGAGTGTGTCGTAAATGTTCTTCCTTGTTATAAAGAAGGCTCGCAATGTGCCACAACCTTTAGTCTGCATGACAATCCAGGCGGCCAAGTGCTTAGCCGCCGTTAAGCATACTTTTTGATACTCCCCTCAATAGTTTTTGCAGCCGGTCGCCATTTTCAAAATGGCAGGGTAATACATGTACCACTAATTTTGCTTCGCCTAGGGACTACATTTAGGTATACTAGAGGGACGGACAGATGGATAAAGAGGCAGATGATGTGTACATGGTGCAAAAATGGGTCTAGGGTTCAAATCTGTCATTTGGGATTTTGCGTCTCTGTAAACAATTAACCCGCTGACACCTGTTGCAGAAGCGACATATGGCTAACAGTAACATAGTAGGCATGACATGGTTGTTTACAAAAAGGTACGAGTGTCGTATGGCCAACAAAGAATGCATTGCGTGGTTTCCAGCAAAGCAGCGGTGCCGTATTGCCAGAAGAGCAGGGCCTATCACAAGGCGACAAAGGTGCCGACATCAGTGGTAAAATCGCGCAGTTTCTCGGTATACTCACTCGCCTGTGAAAAGCATCAAACCACACGCCTCGCGCACACTACCTGCGGAATCAGGCAAGAGTGGCGAGGATGTTACCCAGTCCGTATCCCTAGCAGTGCAGACAGCGAAGACCTGTCTTGCAGCATAATTGGTGACGCCATTTTGCCAAATCAAATCAGGCAAAACGTCTGCGGCACTATTCAATCACTCAGATGGAATGCTTCATTTATCGGCTTTGCGGGACAGTGTCTTGGCGCACTTTAATATCAAATTAGTGTATCGATCTGTCCAGTCCTTTCGCCGAAAAGAAAGGGACAACTGCAATACGGACGCCTTTGCTGCTTCGCCTTTCTGGCATAGAGCAGGCGCTAAAAGAGACTGGTGTTATTTTGGTCTGGAGCTCAGACCCTCCCCGCTGCTGTACGGGTTTTCTTCTAAGGCCTGTGTAAAAGGCCGTGAAAACCATAATTACACCGCACACAGAAGCACGTCTAATTAGCTCAGGCTTCAGCAACCCTACACGCCCCTTCAACATTCTGGCCAGCTCATACAAGACCGATGAAACTACACTATCTGAAAAGCAGTGTCTAAAAAAGAAACCACTTGCTTCCCGTTTCTATGCAATCTCGTTAAGTTACACAAGCCGAAGATAGGAATATAAATTTAATAGTTTTATGTGTACTTCATGCAGTGATCGAGAAAATCCGTCATTCTCGGAACATATCGACTGCAAGACTACATAAACTCATTGTAATGTATGTAGACAGAATCCCAACAGAGAACTGTATCGAAAAATGTCCTTTTAAATTCACGTTTACAAAACAGACTAGACCGAAATGAGATAAACATATTTGTTCGCAAATAAGGAATCACTCTTCAAAATAGTCGTTCCTTTCGGATTAAGGATTAAAAGCCGTCTATCAAGCATGTGCACACTGGCACCAGGACGTGTCTAGCATATTTATGAGCGCTTGTGTGCACACAGACGAGTGAGTAAACGAAGACATGCAAGCAAAGCACACGATAGAAAGATCGGAAATCTAGATTGTTCCTGGACAAAACGGAGAATGCTAGCTGTCTTTGTACTGCGACTCACTGGACAGGAACCGCTATGGAAAGAAAGAGCATCAATAGACGAAACAGAAGATAGGAATGCGAGTTTGCGAGAAGGGAGGGGGAAGTGAGTGAATGAATATGAGAGAAAGAGAGAAGAGAGAGTGAGGACGTGCACTATTCTCAAAGCTATGATAAATTATCAGCGACTAAAATTGCCGGGAAAGATATTTTAGGAAGCGATGCCTGTGTGGTCAACAGAAAGTTCTGAAGTGTTAAACAAGTTCTCGTTAGATTAAAATCACCATCGCCTGGTCGCCTCTCGTAATTTCGTCGATCTCGTCAGACATACTGAGGTAAAAGTAACGAGTAAACACACTTTTTTCCTCGTTTTAGCAGGTCCAAGTTGAGCTTGGAAGAAGTCTAAGATCACATTTCTTGTCATACAGAACGCAGCAAACATCAAGACGCTCCCAGCCGAACCATAAATGAAGCTCGGGAAAGACAACTTTCTATAGTGTCCTTTCTTGTTCGAATGCTGAGAGGGTATGCAGCAGACAATACGTTTCGACCAGGAGAGCTAAACGTTTGAAAAAATACCGAAGGATCCCAAACAAAAGCGCCCAGCAAAGACCTGATCCCAGGGGTTAAAATAAGTTTCAATAACTGTCGGTATCCTGGAACCTCAGTAGCGACGACTCGCAAGGTGTCAGTGTTTGTCATGAAACGTGTTACTGAGCCCTGCGTGTGGACAAGTCGGTGTCAACAAATTACTGAGTAGAGCGAGAAGAATCCGTAGACCGTGAAAGTTCTTTACTGAGGAAGTTGTGAACACACAAAGAACATACCAGAAGAGCTAGAGCACCGAGGCGGTCTCCTTGTGTTATATTGGCAGTACAGATAATAACATAGATTTATATGAGCTTAAAACGCTGCTTGCGTAGCTAAAGTAATGAATGCTCCCAATTAATACATCTAGAAGTTCGCTACAACACTCATGCAACTGTCCTGCAGTAACGTTTGACTTGTTCAAGGCACTGGTGGAACAGTAAGACGATCCCATCATTAAATGAAAAACACATTTAACAGGCAGATGAAACTGTCAAAAAATCGCCCTGTCGTCAGCTGCATTGACTGTCTGTGAGGCGTGATCCTGATGAAAACAGACTACATGAATCTGATAAAACCCTTTCACTTATTTGCCTTTGTCTACATTGCGGCTTAATCCCCTTTGAACGAGGCTGTCCAGGTGTAAATAGCAATTGCGCGTAGATCTATGAAAAGACACCTTAAAATGACATGTTGTCATGAAACGTGGTTCAGTGTTTTTTTTTTATTTCCAAGTTTTTGCTTTAAAATAAGAACACTAAGTTAGACTGGTTATCGTTTTGTTGGAAGTGGTACCATACCTGCCACATATTTCCTCCACCCACCCACCCCGATCTTGCGCGGATCTTTATTTTTCATGCAAAACATTACCTATTTTCGTTGTAATCATGTGCAAGTATCTACACGATCTTGATGAAAAGTCCCCGTCAAACATGAATATGGTGAAATGCTGTTGTTTAAATTATCCTAAAACAATCCTGATGAAACAGTATAGTATTTTCTCTTCGTACATTATAGATGATTACAGTGAAAAAAAGTAATATTTCATCAGGTTCATGTAAATCGTCTGTTTTCATCGGGATCACGCCTCAAACGTGTCTCACTGGGGGGGAGGGGGGTGCATGAAAAATAAATATCCGCGCAAGAAGTGGGGTGGGAAATATGTGGCACATATTTGAGTGCCACATATGTGGCACTTCCAACAAAACGATAACTAATCAAAATTACTGTCCTTATTTTAAGGCAAAATCTTGGAAATACCTGCGTCTGCGGTTGCAGAAAGGGAAAAACACTGAACCACGTTTCATGACAATTACGTCATTTGAAGTTGTCTTCGAATACACTCAATTGCTATTTACACCTGGACAATATCGTTTAAAGGTGATTCAGGTTCAGTGTAGAGACATACGAAAGGGTTTTATCATGGTCATATAAATTATAAATGATTCGTTTCAGTCATGTATCATGTACCAGGCTAGAAGAAATAGTAGTGTTTCATCACAAACCTGTATAACAGAGTTTTAATTACAATCATGTATCACACACGACAGTTTGGGTTTCATCAGAATTGTGTAAAATAAAGAGTTTTCCTCAAAATCATGTGCGTAGTTGGATATGCTTACGTTGAAAAAAGGAATTTGCATCAGGTTCATGTCAATAGTCTGTTTTCATCAGGACCAAGCCTCACAGCCGTCATATCATCAATATTTTAACTGTATCGTCCGTTACGCTACTCTGGGTCCGTGAAGTTCAGGGATTTCCTACACCTACTCATCATGCCAAGCACTGAACTTGAAAAAATAACGTTTTTGACTCAGCTGCACGCCAGTTACGCTGCAGTGCAGCAGCGTATCCACGCCGACTGCTGTGCTTTTGAACGCAGGTCAAACGGACATCTGGGTGCACAGAACTTCCATTCCAAACACATGAAGCACGTAAACGCAAGACCCTAAAGGGAAACCAGGAAATGTTTCAGCGCCACCACCCCCCATTCCACCCCCTTCCGCCTCTCTTAACATGTCTGCCCTTGTGTTGTAACTCTGCTTACGCCACGTCTGTAATCCCTGCTGCGGAGGTCAGATTGGATGCAGTGTGTGGAGGCACGCCCTCACGCACGCGGCTGTAACCAGAGACATAAAGTCATGGCTGCCGGCACAGCAAGTATTCCCGCCATTCACTGCTTCCGTACTCTTCGGCACTCCTGAAAATTGCAAGATGGGCAGACAACTCTAGATTTATGAGAGGCATTTAAACAGACTTCATAAATATTTGGGCCCTTGGGCTGTCTTTCGTATTCCTACGTGTGACGTGTTTTCCTTGCTGTCTGCGTGCCGTGATATATCCCATGATGTTATTACAGTCCCCCCCCCCCATTCCCTGGTGGCTTTGGCAACGTGGAGCTCTGGCATAACGCACACATATAAAAAACATAAATTTAATGCACACTGAAGTTTCAGTAAGTCACTAGTGGGAGGATCATGAAATAAAGTCTCGCATATGGTCAAGATTACAGATGTCCTGACACATATTCTGACACATAAACTTGATTGCACTTGTTTCAAAATGTCTTGGGAGTATTTTTGAATGATTTAGAATTAACTTCATTGCAGAATGTTTCAATATTGAGCAGTTTTATTCAATTTTTATGAAAATTAGTTTGACGTCACCAAAAACTCAACCCTCTAAATTGGGGGGGGGGGGGCGCAGTTGCTGGCATGGCCGATCGGCTGATTTTACACCGCAACCATCAGATGGTTCAATCTAATCGCATGACTTGAAATCCCCGGTTGATATCATGTATTAATTTTTTAATCAGTGTGAACACCGAAAAACATTTACATTATTTTGTCTTGGCGCATGGCCATATTAACTGTCCTGTCACTAATGACAAACAGCGTTTTCCTGTTAAAACAAAACACAAAATATTTAAGTGTATTGTGTCACTCTAACGCACATTACGGATGTCGTGCTGGCCTGTTTTCACTTTTCTTATACACAGAAAGTTTCCAGAGGAAGTTTACAACAATGTTTATTTCAAACCAAACATAGAAATAAAGTGACGTCTACAGCAGATTAGGGCTATTCTTTGGTATTACTTAAAAGCTTGATCTTGTGATGATTGTTCCGAGTGACGTAAATTCATAAATTTATGCTTGTTTGCAGTAAGCTTGAAAACAGACATGTGGGCTTCGTGTCATGCTCTGCGTTTCTTTCGCACATCGCTTACTTACACAAAACAACTCTAATTTCATTATTTCATAAACGTTTATTGACTAAGACACAACCAGCAAAATCGTTTATTTCTGTAGCGACTTGCACTAATATCGAGGAAAAGCACTATTGCTCCCAATGCCATTGTCACTGCCAGTCACAGTTGTCAAAACCACTGGCACTATCACTTTTTGTCAAGTTGCTGTTCCTGGAAGCAAGGCTGTATCCCTTCCAAAGGCGCTTCTCGAGTGGACATAAATGCTCATCGAAGAGTTCTCGATGACCACAAAAATGCTGTAGTCTCATTGGCTGATTCAGACAAAAGTCACGAACTCTGACCAACGCTGGTCAAGCGCGTCTTGTTAAGAAAGGTCTTAACGTCATTCTGTCTCGAATTTTGTCACCCAGACAGCACAGTGCACGCTCAAGCCTGCGTAGTAACGGCCTTACCTAGACGGAAGTACACTATAACAGCATGGCACATGCCACGTGAGTGGCAAAACACGACCCCAGCTATAAGCGCTAAAAGAAGCGTGTAAGCGTGTAAGTCCAGTATCTAGCTAAACAGTTCCGCTCTACAACTATATGATACATATATCGGACGCCAAGCATTCATTTCGTTCCAAGTAACAATCACGATATTGATAAAATAACTTCATATAGCTGTTACATGTAGAATGGGTATAAAAGTTATAAACGTATCTACAGAATGAGGTGTGTTCGAGCACCACGCATTGTATAGCTACAGAATAGAATTATACAGTATACCAGTGGACTGATATTACATCGCTCTAGAATGCCATTGTATAACTAGAAACTGAAATTGTACGTGTATATAATGAATACGTGTTACGTGAGTCATAGTGAAATTCCCTTCTAGGCGCTCCCTACCCAGCAGGAACATTGTTCTGCACGTTAAGAACAACTGTATTTACTTCTTGCTGATCACACAATGAGGGTTGTTGTTTGGTCTGTCCCGATAACGCTGTTTGTGAGACTCGCATCTCACCGTATCAGGGAACTGTGTTCTGCAGGGTTCACTCTCTGGTGGCCACTAGATACTTTGGCCAGCGAGACATCCTTTGTCATGCAGTCCAGACAATACCAGGACTCGTCTCACCAGCCCCCACTTTTCATGAGATTGTTATATTGCACCAGCCCCCACGCCGGCTTCAGGAGAAGGTTGTATTTCTTATGGCATTCAAGAAAGCCCAGTCTCATCTTCTTGTTCATAACTCCCGCCATTTGCACTTACAAGCTTCTGCTATTTTCTGGCTAATAGATTACGTCTCGTATAGATTTCCATTTATCAGGCTGCACAGAGGTGGTCCCTACGATGCTGCATGCATCTACTGCTGCAAAGCGTGTGCATGAACGCGAGGAAGGTCTGCTGGGAGACCTCGAACCTCGCTGAAACCTCATGCCTTGTGATTAGAGACCCTGTCCATTATTATTGTTATTGTTGTTGTTGTTGTTGTGTTGTTGTTGTTTCCCTAGCCTGCCGAAAGTATGAATTTATTAACAGATTTAAAGTTACTAATTCCAGAAAAGTACTGTATTGATAAAGTACAGGAAATCCACCGCTGCTGGCCCAGCATAGGGTTTTGATTAGCACATTCGCACGTCAGTATTGGTGTGTGGGGGGGGGGGGGGGCTCGCGCTCTCGTCCCACTAGCACTTAGCAATTTGTACAACCATATACCGCTGCTGATATGACAAAATGTTAAATGACAAACGGTCAGTGTTGGCCTGGTGTGTTTATGTTAAATTACACGTTATGTAGGATGACATGCTAAGCTGCGTGTAGGTGCATTACGTTCGTTGCACGAGGACAGAGTGGGATGAGGGGGAGACTAGAAAAGATGAACATCAGCGTCACGCTTTTAACTTTGGAAGCAATTTGCAGACTCCGAAGATTTTTACAATTTAAATTGGGAAATATTTTTAGCACTCAGCAAATACCCCGTTCCTTGTATAACGTATCCCACCAAGAACCTACACAAGTCTGTTCTCCACAGGATGGTCTGTAGCCATTTTTCATACTCCCTACATCGTGAAGGGAGGTAATGAGACTTGCATGAGAAGATGGTGGTGGAACGGAAGTCATTGTATGCTAGAGGTAACGGCTAGCTCTAATGTTATTAAGGCTAACAGTTTTCAGGAAATTAAAAGTATTACCGTTCCTGGCCTTTTCAGACGAAAAGAATGGGTCATAAACTCCGCGTTCCCATCCAGTAATTTGTTGGGTGGTGGGGGCGGGGGCCGAAGGCACCCTAATATCATGGTAAACAAAGGGAAAGGGTCTTGCCAGGACAGACAGCTGCCCTACTACTCGTTCCTCATCACTGAACAAGGAAATGCATGGTTAGAACCGTTCTTGTAAACATGGTCCAGTAAACAACTATAGAGGTATGATCCTTTGAAATTTAATGCTGAAGCGAGACAATCATTTCAGAGAGTTTAAAGCATCATTGATTTTTTCCCCTTGTCTGACATTAAAAGGGTTGCTAAGATCGAAAGCAAAGAAAAACACTAGTGAAAATCAATCTTACCGAGGGGGGAATGGGTGTAAACACAGTGAGTCTTGATACAGACGTACGAGGGCTTTCTCCCTTCTTGGTTTCTATAGCAATCGCCTGTGACCAGGTGAGCTATAATATAACTATATAACTATAGTATAAATCTACCATACATGTAGTGCGCAGAGACATAAGAACTGGAACACATATAACCACGTATGCACGCACGCACCCACGTTTGCACGGTGCAAGTAAGCGGACTATATCGGTCACTGACCTCACCGTTCTCAGCCTTCATCATGAAGGGGGAAAGGTCCGAATGCAAGAATGGTGAGCCCATTGTACTTTAACAAATTAATATCGTTACAATTTTTAAGACAACATTGTGGCAGTCAAAAAGAGAAGCTAGTTGCGAATCAGAGAAAAATCACCACCAGCTGATGTTTTTTCAATAATAAATAGGTGTTATATTATTCAGGTTTATTCGGTTTTAACACTGCTTTATAGAAACACCCCTAAAAAAAAGCCCCCAGAAAATCTATTATATGTCACACAGTGATGATTTCCTAAATCTTTTACCGCCCATGAACGGAGAAAACTTGTCTAGTCTAGCCATTTGTCAAATGTTGGTCATAAACAAGAAGTGTGAAGTGTGGATGAGATTTGGGACAGATTTCGCCCTCGTATCGCTTTACGTGTCACTACAATGACACACACGTATTGCCTGGATAAAGCCAGTCACGACGTGTGATCTTACAGACCAGACTGATCTAGATGCCAGCTGGAAAAAGGTGTGTTGGTTTTGGTGGAGGTGGACTCTTCCAATAGAGAAATGAGTTCCCATAGTACAATGCCAATGTCCTGGCCTTTTCTCACACAGAATAAGTAAGACCTTTTGATTGGCGTTCGGGGCCTCACTTGATTACGAACTCGAGCACCTGCCCGGTAAAGCAGTAGCCTCTCTAGAACGTTCACAGACGTTAAAAAAATGAGGAAGTCAAGGTTCCCCCTCTTCTAACGATGTTTGAGAAAGAGTTTATCAGAAAAAATAATGCAAGATTTAGCCTTTCCTGTCAGCTTCATGTTCAGTTGCTCCGCGAAGCCTGCTAATCGATTGTGTGGCAATGGCACAACAGACCCTCAACCCTGCTCCTCGAGGCCACCTCTTGCGATCTCTTGCGGAATCTCCTGCTGTCCTGGGATCCTGTCATGTCAGATGCTGGAATCCGGGTGAGCTGTTTAAACATCTGCGTCCTTCCCCTTCCAGCCAGTTCCATTCACTCTCTGAACTAATACAGGCCGTTAAACACGAGAGTCGTCGGAAATATACTATGCATATGCCTGTGTAATCCACTGATATTTGTGGTTGTGTGTTTGTGCGCAGACGCCTGGGTGCTCTCTTTTTCTGAGTGTGTGTCACCATTTTAATAATTTGAGATTAAGATATCTTCCTTGCAGATATACCCCATTCCCACCATATTCTATTTGTCAGGACCCTCTCGGTTCCAGTAACTTACCCAGATAGATCTACCACAGCTTAAAGCGCTGTATGATGTCAATGTAACCGAAATACTAGATAAGGGCTTGGATTAGAATCTACCTGGATGTACATGTCTCCACAACCCCTTCATACCATTTGCTTTTATGCATGTGTGTTTATATATATATATATACTAGCCAGGGGACCGGCGCTGCCCGGATTTTTTTTTACATAAAAAGCATAAAAAGTCGCAAATCTGTTTAGCCAGTCAACGCCGAAACGTCTTAATCTTAAGTCTTATCCCGCCCACGCCCACCCCTACCCCTTCTCTAATCCTCACCCCTACCCCTTTACTAACCCCTCAGCCTAACCCTTCCATAACCCATTCCCTAACCCCTACCCTCCCTTAACCCCCAGCGTAACCCGCCTCTCCCTCCCCCCTCTGCTCATTCCCCGAAATCTTAAGCTTTCCCCGCCCACCCCTTTACTACCCCCACCCTTAGCCCCTACCCTTTCCCTGACCCCACCCTTAACCCCCACCCTCCCCCTCATCCCCCTGAAAACATCCTCGTCTTTCTCCCCCGGAAATATAAGCCCCCTCCCCCAGAAATACAGTCCGGGTATAGAGCAAACCATTTAATTAGCTATTATATATTAGATGATTATTGTACAACACAGCCTTGTTCATCTCCCAGTGTAAAGGCCATGTCAATAAAGTTTTCTTGTTCTTGTTCAGCCTTGACCGTCCATGAGCCCAGATCTCAACCCAATGGAGGATCTATGGGACCATCTGCACAGAGAGCTGAACGCTGTCTAGCCGAGGACGAGGAACAGCTCGCCAGCTGGAGCAGGCCCCCTGGCAGATCTCCGCAAACATGTCTATGGTGGTGGTGATACGTCTGGTGCGCTCCATGACTGCCAGGTGCCAGGCCGTTTTCGACGCCCATGGGGGACACACCTGCTACTGACTTTGGACTCTGAATTCGGGCGTTTGGGACATTCTGAACGACTCTCAGATGAATACATATTGTGCAAAGATTCACTGTACTGATTTTCTCGGAACATTGATCGATTCAATCCCATCTGAATGAAAGAAAAAATTCAAATAAAATCACCAACTCTCTTAGCTTGGGTTTCTTTTGGTTTTCAGTATAGTATGTAAGATGTGCGCTAAATGTGTTCTAAGTGTTCTTAGCATGCCCCTACTTGACTGAACACTTGCTGCTGGCACACATTTGGAACACCACTTATACATGTTCCGGCCATTTGAATACTTTTGAAAACACAGACCAAAACACTTGTTACACAGAGGCGTTCTAGACCAATGTAAAATGTGTTTTGTTTCGGTAACAAAACAAGTGTTCTAACTTCTTGTTGACAATGTGGCCGGAGATTATATCCTTGATTATCAAGGCCAATCCTTATTGCAAGTAGACGCGCAAGTTCATATCTAGAGAGGCAGATTACTCAAGCAGACAATCACAATCGTAAATGGGAGACAATTAAAAGTCTCGAGTTCGGAAATGTAATCGAATTCAGATCAAAGAGAGAAGCACAGTCGGAGAAACGATCTTGAGAAAGATAATCACAATCTAAGCTCGGACAGACAATTGCAATCTTATCTTGATGAGGAACATCACAATCAAAGATGGGAGAGAAAATGACAACCTTAAGTTCGGAAAGATAATCATAATCTAAGTTTCAAAACACAGTTATATTGAGCGATTTACTCACCACTGCGTTCAGCAGTTTTCACACTGACACAAAGAACATGTCGGTAAATGAACTTCCGTTATTGACTGTTACACTTAAAAACATATTAAAGTTACAGATAACTTTATGTTGCGTAACCAGCTTGCGCCGGCACCGTCCTTTGATGTCGCAGTGCGGTGGGGCGTGTGCCTTTTTGTAGACTGTCCCCCACCCCACCCCACCCACCCCGCAAAGAGCAGAAGGCGCGGATAGCAAGTAACAGCGCTTACAGACCAGCTGACGTAATCGCGTTCTCGGCTCTTCCTCGCCACTGTACGAGTCGCCTGGCGCGCCCTGTCAGTGTTTACTTAGAAGTTACTAGATGATGGATTTATTTCTAGTACTAGAATGCTCGGACAGTTTTTGTATATATAATTGTATAGGGGACATTGGAAGGAGTATGTTAGTGAAGTTGAATAGTGAGGGGTAGTCGGTGGTTGTGGATTGCGAATCGTGTGGGTTGGTGATGAGAAACACGTAGAGATGTTATAGCCATCTTCCCATACTGCTGGGCCGAAGTGCCGAGATGTACCGTTGTAAGATTTGTTTTGGTGACTTGTGTTCAACGCTGAATAAACAACGCTGATCGAGAACGGTAGATCACAAAGAACTAAAATGTAATACAGAGTAATCGTTATACTGATTTAAACAATGCCTACTTCGACTGTCACAATAAATTGATTCTGCAATTATTTTACCAATTATTTCAGTGCCACACATTCATATATTTGCAGGGTGAGATAAGATGCGAAGCAACCCTTTCCTACGTAAGTTGAACAGGAAATAGCTAATAGTACTTTACGTCATGAACACAGGGGCAGGGCACCGAGTGTCGTCCACAGGTACAGGGAGTGATGTCATAAAGTGTTGATGAGACAGATCCCTGAAAATAGTGGCATATGGTGTCTGAGAAGTTTGATCTATCACAGTTTTTCTCACTGCATGCTCTCCTCTGAAAATGATGGATGCAAAATTGTCAACCTCTTAAGGCGGTAAATTGGAAGAGTCTAAAAATTTGACTTGAAGGTTTAACATAATCAAAATATTTTTTAAATGTTAAGAGGTTAGTGACCTTGTAGTCTATGCTGCACACTGTACTCCCCCTTAAACTGGCAATTTCAAAATGGGTGGGGGGGGGCGACAATGAATTCTACCAGCTAAAATTTAAAGATCTGGGCCTCCTTTTATGCAATGTTTGTGTGTGTGTGTGTGTGTTGGGGGAGGGAGGGGGCGGATAGCGGAGTGCGGACTCTTTTCCAGCACAACGTTGTTCTAATGCCTTGCAAGCAGTGTGACTCCGAAGGTACCGTCATCCATGTGAGTAAGACGGGAACCAAAGAATATCAGACTTGACCACAATTTAGGACGCTCTAGCTGAGAACCTGGGCTTTTTCTATTTCTATTTTCATATCTCCATTAAAGACCGCGCAGAGTACAGCTTCGTGAAAGACCCGAAGGGGTCGGCGAACAAATTAAGGTCTGAAGAAGCTGCAATAAAACAGGGCAGTCATAAAAATGTGGAGTGCGACCAGCAGTTTGACAGTGAGATTAGGACAGTGAAATTAGGACAGTGAAATTAGGACAGTGAGAATAGGACAGTGAGATTAGGACAGTGAGATTAGGACAGTGAGATTAGGACAGTGAGATTAGGACAGTGAAATTAGGACAGTGAGAGTGGCATGCCTGGTAGTTGACGATTAGCACATGAGCCAGGCGCGCGTGCAACAGGCCTCTTGGCAGCGACAACCCAGCAGTTTCCGAATTACAGTTGACGTGGGCCATGCGAACATGATGGTAGACGGACGGACGTCTGAATCCATCGGACAAGATAGTTCTTAAACTTTTTACTCTTTAGTACCCTAAACTGTTTAGTTCTGTCTCCGAAAGATAGATTTTTCAGTCGACCCGATATGTTGGAATCATTAATACTGCATTAGTGCGTGTGAAGGGCTTTAGAGCACTTTCAAAGTTTTCAGTGTAGTGCCTTTGACCTTTCGGCACACCACACGCCGAGCACTGCTTTGGCTCAGCAGGAGACAAGCGTGTTGAGCATTGAAACGCTCGCTTCAGCTGAGCAGGCGGCATCTCCTACAGACTTTTCCTGTCACATGCAGGCGTCAGCGTTGGGGCCAGAAGCTAAGGCTCTGTTTCTGATGTGAAACTCGTGCAAGACTGGTAATACCTAATGGCCATGGGTCGTGCTGCGTACGCGCCGTTCCTTTCCGTTTCTCTGTTCTCAGCTACAGCTGCCCACGCAATCCTCTAAAAATACATTTTTTTCTGTCTTGGGCCACACAACATGCACGCACTCCCTGGATCTTAAAGCTGAGCACACAACATCTCCTGAATAGACTGTAGCCGTTGTCAGTGGTCGGTACTTGCCAAAGTGCATGGCGCAGTGAAAAGAAACCTAAGCAATGCACATTCACATAGTCTTTGCACATATGATCCTTCGACTATCGCCTCTCTCTGTCAGAAAGCCCCTGACCTGATCACTTAATACCTTTGTTATGTCCTCTTGCCTAGAGGCTGGTAGCGGTGTCGACTGAAGACGTCTGCCACAGTCAGGCAGTGCCTGATGCAAACAATGGGACGGGCTCTCTTTGAGCTTTGGTATACAATGATTACTGGCCATTGGCACCACATGGTTTACTTGTCATGGCAACCAGATCCCAGCACGTGATTTACCTGTCATGACGACACGATTCCATTTTGCGGTCTGCTCGCCGGGACGTCAGGAAAGCAGAGAAATTCAGACAGGACTATTTGGTATTGCAGAGCTGTATATGACCCGAATGTATCATGTTCTAGCCACTAAATCTGTGACAAAGGAGACACTCGCGACGGATACAAAGACTTACAGGCTTGTAAGACCCTGCGGATCTATCCTACGGTGCGGCACACAATTTTTCCAAGAATACACGGCGCACAATTATTGCCAGCCTTACCCTGGCTCATCCGTGGTGTCAGACGCAGCAATCCGGCAGACGCAATCTCGGAACTTGAAAGCGGACTGGAGATGAAGACAGCACCAGAAGAGACTGGCTATTATAGCTGTCCAGGGACAATATAAAGCGCATGCGTCCTGATGCCGGAAATCAACACAGGCAGGAACAGCCTTCCACACTACCCAAAATATCCTGCCGGTCATTAAGCTGTCAGCAGAAGGCAACTCGAACTCCAAGCATTTCACGCATTGGTGCCTTTCCAGCAAAGCTTATTCTTTTTATGTAGTAAGGACAGAATGTTTCAGATCGTGTATAGCTCACGCACGCACGTACGCAAGCCCACCAACAGAGAGACAGAGAGACTATGAGAGACAACATTAATTGACGCTATGAGTGGGCACAATTATACACTGTGGGACAGCAGTGTCTCCAAGGACTGAAGTTTTGACGAATTGCATTTTTTTTAAAAGCAAAGTAAATTTATGGTTAAATTGCAGCTAGGAGATAGAATGGTTGTGTCTACCCTGCTTAATTCTGTGTCTTTTTGGAAGATGCGCAACCGCGAGGAAATATTGCTCCTAATAGTGATTCTTTACTTTCAAAGTAAAGGTATTGTTTAAAGTTTACTAATTGAGGATTAAAGGTGGCGGTTAAGCGACAAGAAATAAAATATAACAGATATCGAATACTGGGTATAAGGCATGGAGTATTTTCTGTTAATGAGGAAGTCATATAGCTGAAAATATAGAGTATATAATTTAGGTGTTTCGTAAGTGTCGTCACTAAACCAGACGGCGATTTCCGCTTTGGATCTCTTTCCGATTTCAGATTACTCCCAAACTAAGAGCAAATAAACACATTCTTTAACAACCATCTCTGACCAATACTTGACACTAAAAGCTCTCCTCTCTGTTTCAGGTCATGTTACTAGATAAACTTGCTAAGGCTGGCATGAAGATGATTAAAATTCGCCGTAATTATCAAGTCGAATTCGACTTGAGAAGTTTTCCAACATTACAGGTTAGATTGCGGACTGCACAAGCGTCCCCTAACATGGCGAGCTGAGTCTGCTGCGGAACGACTTGGCCCTCCCCTGACCGAGGGAACACTGACAGCGATGCTGGCCCATAGAGCCATGCAACTAATGTGTCACTAAGAGATGCGACAGGCCACATTAGTTGCCACAGCTAACACAATCACATCTTTCTGATATAGTCTCTGCACGTCTAGATCACAGCGTTTGATAAGAATCGATTTCAATGTTTTCTACAAGAACCGTTAATAAATTTAACTTTGTCCATATAGTTTTTTCCGTTAAAACTATCCTTTTCGTTATCCGTATCACAGCACGACTTATCTTCGGCCTCTATGCAGGTGGTCGACTTCAAGATAGTGCCAGGGAAGCGTTTCCCCATGCAGAATATGTAGTGTGCCTTTTCTTGCAGAAGTGGTCTGTGAAAAATATTTAAAGTTTACTTTTCCATCAGGTGTTTGGAATTCTTCTCTCTGGGTGTCGATTATCTCCCCCTTCACTCAGCCTAACAGGTTTGTAAGAGATCTAGCAAGACATTCAATTTTGTCTTTGTTTCCTGCAGACTATTAGCTCGCCCGTTACCCAGAATTCTACAGTGCGCTGAGACCCATTCAGACAAGGCCAGACAGCGCCTGCAGAGCTGATACGACCGTTTCAAAAGCATAAAGTTTGTGACGTCCATCTCGAAATAGCAAAAGAATGACAGTAGTTGGCCCCACGTCGACTTTGGCCCTAGGCTGGCCAAAGTTTAGTCCTAATATAAACGTTGACCAGGCAAGCAGCAACTCGCTGCAAAACAGCGATAATGCCGATGGATCTTTCCCCTGATGTAGCAAAGTGAAAAGTTTTTCTTCTCGACGAAGACAGGGGGAGTTGGGGAGCTAACTCAAAGACCACCACGTCGACCTCGTATTATTTTTTTTTTTACTTTTTTCCCCGTTTATTTGTTTGTTTTGGGTTTTATTTTGGCTACGTATAGAGCTACACAATCTCTATGGCCACAAAGATGAAACTAAAAATATATGTTGTGCCGAGTTTTAAAGAAGGATAGGAACGCTGCCAGGACGGTATTTCTACGAACAGCAGTTCACAAGGCTGGGGTTTTGCTTTAGCTGTGGCAATTATTAGTGTATAAAGAGAGAGTTTTAGCTATGCCGTGCGCCGGTCTTTTTGACTTGTACATATCAAATTCATATTAGCAGTCAAGGGTCCTCTCCCCTCGCCCCACAGCGGGGTGCCTCAAAGTAATAGCGACATAAGTATTACCAACACTTTTTTCTGTTTTGACTCTTCTTTGTAAAGATGTATTTTGTAATTCAGTGTCTCAACATGGTCTGTTCATAAAATTGCCCATACTTTTCACAGAGTAAAAGAGCAGTACAAATAAATGTGCGTGGGAAAAGAGAGGCAAAATCTCTAGGAACTCACACCACATTTTGCTGTCCAAATACAGTAACTCCACTGTTTTAACCCAGCCAATCCCCATGAATAATCAGTGAATATGTCTGAACAATTCCCGTTTTATAAAAGACAAATAAATAGCCCCTATAAATAGCCCCGATCGAAGGGGCCTTGCTATAATTCCATGTATAAGAACCCACAGGTACATATTCTACCGATATTTTGTTTCCCGTTACGGCTACGAACAGTTTAAACACAGAGCTATTTACAAGTACTTTCCACACAGCGCTGTTTACGAATGTCACGTCTGAGCAACACTTTGTCACTCCAACCCCAATCTACCCCCCACACACACCACCACCACCCCCACCACCACCACTCTTGCTCCTCTTTCCCCTCTTGCCTCTGAGCGCAACACCACCAACGTACAGATACATGCGCCGAGCAAAACGTTTATCCCTCGTCATGGAAATGGCCAGAAGCCCCCACCCTGAAAGGTGTCAACAGCTGCAGCGCGACAAGATCGAACACGATGGGACAGAGCACGGCGGCAAAGCGGAAAGTAAGTAGCTTTGTGCGGCCCCTTCACCCTGCAAGGTGAGGAAACTGTTCCATAGCCCCATGCAGACACCCAGCTTTGCAAGGTGAGGAAACTGTTCCATACCCCCATGCAGACACC